>SJYA01003646.1:0-65604 GCA_006410615.1 Neotragus moschatus | reverse complement strand
CCTCCCTGTCCATCACCAACTCCCAGAGTTCACTCAAACTCACGCCCATGGAGTCAGTGATGCCATCCAGCCACCTCCTCCTCTGTCATGTAAAATTAGGTACCTACGAAGATATTCACTGCAACTTTGTTTAATACAGCAAAGAGATTAGAAGCCACTTAAGAAGCTAGCTCTGAGAACTTTAAATAATACATTCAAAGAATGTCTTTAAATAACATCTTTGAAACCATTCCATAATAATTTAAATAAACTGGTAAATCCATAGAACATTAAAAGGGGGGAAAAGACAAGATAGCTCTCTATAATGGAATGATCCCAATTACACTGTTGAAAGAAACAAGGAGCAATGTGCAAGGATGTGTTTACAGAATACATGAACACATACTTTCAGGAGGAAAATGAAGATATACTTACATCTTTGTGTAAGGACATCTTTACCAAGATACACAAGAAACTGATAATTTAGTGCACACTGAGAGACCAACCTAGATAGCATATTCAAAAGCAGAGACATTACTTTGCCGACTAAGGTCCGTCTAGTCAAGGCTATGGTTTTTCCTGTGGTCATGTATGGATGTGAGAGTTGGACTGTGAATAAGGCTGAGCGCCGAAGAACTGATGCTTTTGAACTCTGGTGTTGGGGAAGACTCTTGCGAGTCCCTTGGACTGCAAGGAGATCCAACCAGTCCATTCTGAAGGAGATGAGCCCTGGGATTTCTTTGGAAGGAATGATGCTAAAGCTGAAGCTCCAGTACTTTGGCCACCTCATGCGAAGAGTTGACTCATTGGAAAAGATTCTGATTCTGGGAGGGATTGGGGGCAGGAGGAGAAGGGGACAACCGAGGATGAGATGGCTGGATGGCATCACTGACTCGATGGATGTGAGTCTGAGTGAACTCCGGGAGTTGGTGATGGACAGGGAGGCCTGGCGTGCTGCGATTCATGGGGTCGCAAAGAGTCGGACAGGACTGAGTGACTGAACTGAATTGAGAGAAAGATATGCTTTGCAGGATGAATTTTTTTGTACTTTAGTTTTATATTGTGTTTTGAATTTGTATCATAATAAGACATTGGCCCCCAAATATTCGAGTCCTAAGAAAAATTCTGCTGTCAAAATCCCTTGCCTTTACCTGCCTTCCTTCTCGCCCAACTCCCCTCCTGTCTTTCAGCCTCACCCCTCACAGACACAACTTTGTCTCACCAAGTCCCAGCAGTCTCCACATCCGTTTGGTCTTTCCACAAAGTAAGGAAAATCTTTTTCAAAGGAAATTGACTTAAAATTAAGCACAAGGGGTCATGCAAAAAAGGCTCGTCTCTCACGTTAGCAATATTAGGTAGTAGTAATTCCTTAACTCTGTACGCCTGTGTACTCAGTTGCTTTCAGTCCTGTCAGACTCTCTGCGACCCAGGGTGCCAGGGAGAGGCAGATATGAGGTGACGATGACCTACTGTAAGCGGGGAGGGAAAGAATTGGGGTGCTCCGCTTTACCCTGCGACTCTGGTAGTCTGTAGGTCCCAGATGGACGCTCGGGCCTTCCTGTTCTTATAGAGGTAAATGTAAGGGGCTCTGATCCCAGCAAGGTGGTATTCCCCACCCTCCTACAGATGCCTCAGGGTCGCCCTGGACCCGCCTCCCTACAGTTGTTTTAAACAAAGCTGGGGGAGGGGAAGGGGTGGGTTGGTGGAAATGTCAGATAGCTGAGGAGACTTTAGCTAGATGACCAGTAGGACCCGGGTTTTGATACTTACATAAAGAATGCTGGTAGAGCCGTGGGAACAGGTTCAAATCTCAGCTCCTCCCCTTACTGTTACCACAAGTGTTAACTGAACCTGAGTTGCAGTTTACTAGCTTACAAAATGGCGGCAATGATGACTTCTGGTAGGAATTATAGGAGGTTCCCATGAGAAGAGGTGAACAAAGCACCTCCTACCTTTACCCCACACACTGGAGGCTCTGTTCTCTGGCACCCAGCGTCTACTTGCAGGTCTGCTCTCAGTCCTAACATGTGACTGGGTCTGACTCCACCCCCAACTCTAGGGCAGTCTTGAGACCCAGATCAAGGAAAAGTTAGGCCGAAATTTCTCATTGTTCAGCTCTTGGAGGAAAGCAAGCTATTTACCCACGGGCAGAAATCTAAGTTGACCATGGCCTGCCGGTGGAGGCGACCATTGAACCGTGTGCAGTTCAAGAATGAGGTAAACCTGGAGGAGAATAGAATGGAGAGATGGAATGATCCACATTTATTATTGAGGCCCTGGAGACACTTAGTCCTGTAGCCAGACTGTCCCTGACGTTTCTAGAAAGGAACCCACACCGTCCTTCAGGTTGATTTTTTTTTCTGGGAGTTGCAACTCAGTGCAACCCAACTGATACATATTCTTCCAGCTCCCACCCCACAATAACTGCAAGCTCCCCAATTTAAACACTTTTGTGCCAAAGAAAAGGAGTTTATCTCTTTGTCTTCCCTCTTCCCAGCAATAGAGCAACACGCTGAAAACAGCTTGCCTGCCGGGTGGCGCGATCGTCCCTTCCCAAACAAGCACCTCTAGGTCCCACTGGAAGCAAGTCCACCTAGCATCGAAAACAGCCACCTGCTTTTCCCTCCCTCTCCTCCTCACGTGTGTTTCCTGCCTTCCCTGCCCCCCACCCCAGTTTCCCAGGCGGTGAAGGTCCCCATATGGACACGCTGATTCCCTCCCTGGCCTTCTCCCCCCAGTCTTCTCGTCCCACAGTTGATGGCCTCGGTTGCTACCGCCATACGTTTCCTCTCCTCCTCCGTATTTCAGGGCCAGAAAACGCTTGTTAAACATTTGCTCCCCACACCTACCAGTGGATCTTCTTCTATTAAGGAGGGAGCTCTGCGTGGTGGCGGGATGGTTTCAGTCAACCTTGCATTTATAAATAGCTAACACTCCAATTGGTTGTGAGCCTGGCAGAACGGGTAACATATGCATGCCCCCCGTTTGAGTGGGCCCAGCTTATGTTATGTTGAACAATTTTTTTTCTCTAGAAACGAATAAAAATTAAATTATGACAAAATGCCTTCGTTCCCTATTATTCATCTCAGATGCTAGTTTTTAATCACGTACTCCATGACTTTAATCAGACTCCTCATCGCTGGAAGTCTGACAGTGATCCTCTTTGGGTAGAAAGGGAACTGCAAAATTTACAGGTGTGCCCTGTGATGTGTTATGATGTAATATAATTGTGATTTGGGGTTTGCTTTTCCCCTGAAACCCTGAACTAAAACCAAAATGACCACACATACAGCAAAACGAATCCTCAAGAACTGAGAAAGATTTTCCCAAATTTGTTTTCTCCTTGCTTTCCTTAAAAATGTCATAAATCGTTTGGAGTATCCAGCCAACCTTGCTGTAATCCCTGGTAATTAGGAACAGAAGGAGGCTGAACAAATAGGGTCCCCATCCACCTCACCTTATCTGTCCCCTGCAACCTCCTTTCACGCAAACGAAAACAAACAAAAAATTCATAACTCCTAGGAACGGCGGGATTGACCAGCATTGGTTTTTGTTCATCTACCCTCGGGAAAAGATGGCATCAGAGAAACAAAGGCAGAAAGAGAAGATGAAAGGGTCACAGCCACACGCCTGGGTAATCTCAGCTCAGCTTCCAGACTGAAGAGCTGGTACCCAGACAGGTGACCTGGCTGAACCGAGTGCTTGATGAGCCCAAGGAGAGCATGCACACAGATCTCCAAAAAAGCAGCCAGCAAGCCAAAAGCTTGTACCAATAGGGGGAAATTCACCACCAAGGCAAGACATTCTCCCTTTAAAGAAAAGCATTTATTCTTCTCTCATACTCACAGAGTTCGTCTATCACTACCTGCAAGCTAGTTATTCCTATGTCAAGAAGTAATTAACCGCCTGGAGTCCCTCAGCCACTTAGTGACCACACTGAGGCAAGAGTTGGCCTCCTGACCTCACGGTGGATGGTCCCCCGTGAT
Organism: Neotragus moschatus; assembly: GCA_006410615.1. Lineage (NCBI taxonomy): Eukaryota > Metazoa > Chordata > Mammalia > Artiodactyla > Bovidae > Neotragus > Neotragus moschatus. Next base: position 61,639 of record SJYA01003646.1, on the reverse strand, counting down.
CCTGCTCCTCCTGTAAAACATTCGCAGTGTTTCCAGAAATTCTGGCTTGAGTGGTGTGTTCCGGCCGTTCAACTCCTTCTCCTTGTCTGGGAGCCTTCTAAGTGGAGTAGAATGAGCAAATGGAGGAGAATGAATTTTCCAGAAAGAGCACCGGCTCAGGAGTCACTGGACCTGGTTCAGAGGAGGCTCTACAAGTCTGGATGGGACTCTTCCCTGCTTCACTCAGCTTTGCTTTGGTTGTGCGGAGTCTTCATTCCCGCTTTGGCTTTTCTCTAGTTGCGGTGAATGGAGGCAACTCTTCGTCCTGCACAGGCTTGTCATCGCAGTGGCTTCTCCTGTTACAAGGCCTGGGCTCTACGGCCCACGGGCTTCCGGAGTTGCGGCTCCCAGGCGCTGGAACCCAGGCTCAATAGTTGTGGCACGTGGGCTTGGATGTTCCAAAGCACAGAGGATCTTCCTGGACCAGGGATCAAACCTGTGTCTCCTGCATCGGCAGGCTGATTCCTCACTACCAAGCCGCCAGGGAAGCCCCCCTTCGCTCAGCTTTAAAATTAGGATTCCACTTCCTCTACTCTAACTCGGAAGAACGGCCTAAAGGCAAAGAACACAACCTTATGAAGCATTCCCAATGCTTTTCCACTATTTTTAAATTTGTTATTAATTTAACAGCTGAAGATGGTAAGGGCAGTCTTTAGATGCAAGAATATAAAGATGAAGTTCAAATATAGGCTCATGGCATATCTACTTATGAGAATAATACAACTATGTTCAAGACAGAGCCATATTTTTGGTTCATATTTTCATGCTAAATCCAACTGATATTCAAGCAGATGATATATTTTCTATTTTTTATTTTATTTACTCTGTTTCTTTTCTCATTACAACTCATTTTCTCAATTAAGATTCCTATCTCAGAAGTTTTAGCATGAAGGAAAGATTTGTGATATTTAAATATAATTATGAGCTATTGAAACAAACTCACAGATTTAGGGGCTTCACTAGTGGCTCACTGATGAAGAACCTGCCTGCCAGTGCGGGAGATGGGGTTCGATCCCTGGGTCAGGATGACCCCCTGGAGGAGGAAATGGTAACCCGCTCCAGTATTCTTGCCTGGAGAATCCCACGGAGAGGGGAGCCTGGCATGCTACATGGGATCATTGTCACAAAGAGTCCAACATGACTTAGCCAACTACACAGATAATTATTTTTTAGTGTTCCTATGGACAAGTAATGAAACAGATCCTCAAATAATTAGCCTTAAATATTGTCACATAATATTTTTAAAGTCAAATGTACTGGGATGCCACTTGTCAATGGGCCAGGTTATAAACATCAGTGACATTTGTGCCAATTCGCTTCAGTTGTGTCTGACTCTTTACAACCCTATGGACCATAGCCTGCCAGGCCCCTCTGTCCATGGGATTCTCTAGGCAACAATACTGGAGGGGGTTGCTATGCCCTCCTTCAGAGGATCTTCCTGACCCAAGAATCAAACCTGCGTCTCCTGTGTTTTTATGTCTTTTATGTCTCCTCCTGTCCTATGTTGGCAGGCAGGTTCTTTACCACTAACGCCACCTGGAAAGCCCCTAGTGACATTAAAGCTTTAGCCTTAAGAAAAATGTTAAGAGATGAAGATATCAAATCTAAACTCCTTCAAACCCATTTGAGAAGTAAGCAGGTTATAAACAAATGCAGAGAATATACATAATGTATCAAAACTGATTCCCTTCTGTGCTGGGCTGGGCTGTGCTTAGTTGCTCAGTCCTGTCTGACTCTTCATGACCTCATGGCCCCATTTCTGCCCGTTTTTTATTTACATCTGTTCCCAGTAGCGCTAGTGGTAAAGATCTCACCTGCCAGTGCAGGAGACCTAAGAGTTCAGTCCTTGAGTTGGGAAGATCCCCTGGAGGAGGGCGTGGCCACCCAACCCAGTATTCTTGCTTGGAGAATCCCCATGGACAAAGGAGCCTGGCGGGCTACAGTCCACAGTTGTGTCCAAAGACTCGGACATGACTGAAGTGACTGAGCATGCACTTGGCTCTGCGCCCTGCCCACCTCTCCCACCACATCACCCCACCATCACCAGTGTCTGTCCCCCTCTTTTCTTCAGGTCCAGAAGGGTATAGCACAGTGCCTATTATGGATTCTGGAGTCAAGCTGTACAAATTCAGCCTCCAATTCTGCCTTGCACTCTGTGACCTTGGTCAAGCTATATAACCTTTTCAAGTCTCTGTTTCAAGAGACTTGAATATATATATATCAATGTATATACCAATATATCAAGTACAAATAATGACAATATCTAATAGGGTCATGGCAAACAGATGTAAAGTGTGGATCATAGTCCTTGATACCAAGAAAAGGTCCAATAAATCCTACAAGAAAGTCCATCTTGATTGTCTCTCACACAGAGACGTGCATCTTCCATGTCAGTTCATGCCCAGGAAGCAACTATCTTGTATGAGAATTCTCATTACTTTTATAGAGCAGTAATTATAGAATAAGGGTCTGTCCTTACCTTTCAGTTGTCTCCTCTGTTTCGGGGTTTTGTTTTGTTTTTAAAATGGATTTCCCTATTGTAGTAAACAGTCTAAGTATTATCTGTAAGTTATACTTACTGGTTTGTAGCATTTGTCTCTTACTGTTACTTTTTCACTCTTAAAGTTATAACAATCATTTGCTTTGTGGCATGCATCAGTACTCAGTTGCTTAGTCGTGTCCTGCTCTTTGCAACTGCAAGGACCATAGCCCACCAGGCTCCTCTGTCCGTGGAATTTTCCAGGCAAGAATACTGAAGTGGATTGCCATTTCCTCCTCCAGGGAATCTTCCCGAACCAGGGACCTAACCCCAGTCTCCTGAGTGTCCTGTGTCTCCTGCATTAGCAGGCAGTTCTTTACCACTGTGCCACCCAGGAAGCCCATTATTTTGTTTTGTAAACATATATATTAAAATATGTAAAAAATAAACTACTTATGATAGAGTAAAAGAGTCATTACAGTGTTGAGTGAAAAGAGTGTACAAAGTAATAGATATGATTTAATTTCCTCTTCATTTCTCTTTGCATGTTATAAAATCTGGAAGATTAAAAAAAAATCTGGAAGATTGGTCATTGTAATACCAACAGTAGCTCTTTCTAGGAAGGTAAGATTACAGGGCTGTTTTTTTTCCCTCTATTATAATAAATGTATGCATGTTGTTCAGTTACTTATATAATAGAATGCATTTATACTTTCAGTTTTAAGTAAGCATGAAGAGAATGTTCCCAAAGCATGTCTCCTACCCCTTCTCCCTCATTAATTTCCTTTCCGTTTGGAAGGATGAGTCTTGCCCACTGCACAGGAAACCTCTGGAAGGCAGCTGATGTCATCTGGGATGAGACCCTGCCCTTGAGAACAGCTCCATCTTTTTAAGTCCCTCAAAATGAAATGTGATAATGTATTTGTCTGCCTTAATCACTTCATGCCTCTGCCTGTAGGCTGTTACCTGCAATGCTTCTCTCTGAAGAAGAAAAAGATTTTCTGATTCTAATTGGCAGTGATTACTCACTCATCCCGCAAGGTGCTGCCTCCCCGACCCTCTGTGGCTGCTCTCTGCCCCAGCAGAATCAATCACCTCCTCCGCCCTGGCTTCAAACCTCTGGTGATCCACTGAGCGTGGCTTGCCTGTCTGCCTCCCCCATTTACAGAGAAGCCCCTTGAGGACAAGACCTGGGCACCGGGGTTGAGTCGCTTTATACCCTCTCTTCGGCTCAGTCCCCGTGGGCTCAATGAATGTTATATAATAGATTAATGAACCAACACAGCAGACGTTTCTCAGCTCCTCCAAGTAAACCTAGTTACAGGTGACTAGCATCTGAGAGGAGGGAAGGGTTAGATTCGTAGCCTAGAATCACAAATAATTAAAATCACGCTTCACAATCTCCTGTGAATTCCCACCCCCCGAGGTCGATTTTTTAATGGAAAACTTGAGACACTAAACATCTCCTTTCCCCATGCTTTTGATCTCAGTTTGTTTTTTGGTTTAGAGAATAATTGCTTTACAGTGTTGTGTTAGTTTCTGCTGCGCCCTCATGAATCAGCTATAGGTATCCACGTGTCCCGTCCCTCTTGAGCCTTCCCCCTCCATCCCACCCATCTATGTCACCACGGGGCACAGAGCTGAGCTCCTTGTGTTATGCGGCAGGTCCAGCTGCCCAGCATATTTAAGACAGAGGAAGCAGAGACCACGCATGATTTGACTTGAGAAAATTAAACAGGACTCTGCTCTATGAATCCCCATGCTCTGGAGCCCCCTAGTATGGCAGGGGTCACACTGCTTATAACTGATAGTCTACATGTATGTCACCTCATGTGACTTAGTGGGAGGACCATGTTTTTCTTCTTGTCCTCAGGAGCTTAGCACAGTACCTACCGCAGCTCAGCTACACCTTCAGTTCAGTCATTCAGTCGTGTCCAACTCTTTGCGGCCCCATGGACCGCAGGCCAGGCTTCCCTGTCCATCACCAACGTCCTGAGCTTGTTCAAACTCATGTCCATCAAGTCAGTTATGCCATCCAACCATCAGCTTATTAATATTCATAATAAAGCTTATTGACATGTATCAGGAAAAATAAATTTTAAACATTAAAAAAGGAATAAAAAATGTGTCAGACACTGTATGAGCTTCTTGTACATTATCTCATGTTATATTTCAATAACCATCAAAAAGTTATTATCCTAAACTTACGGAATGATTAGTTAATTTGCATGAAGTGTCTCAAGTAGCCTGGGAAAAGCAAGATTCGAATAGAGATCTTACCCGCCTCCAAATCCCATACTCACTACCACTGTATTCTCCAATATAAAGAATGTGATCTCATGAGCATTTGTTGTGTGTATTGTTGTTTAATTGCTAAGTCATGTCTGACTCTGTTGCAACCCCATTGGCTGTAGCCTGACAGGCTCCTCTGTTCAAGGGATTTCCCAGGCAAGAATACTGGAGTGGGTTGCTATTTCCTTCTCCACAGGATCTTCCCGACCCAGAGATCAAACCCAGGTCTTTTACATCTCCTGCCTTGGCAGGCAGATTCTTTTCCAACTGAGCCATGGAAGTCTAATAACAAATAAGAATAACATCACAAAATATAATTCCGGGAGAAGATAATCAAAGCCCTGATTGCCCACAACCCGTAAGTAACACCGCCAGCTAGTTGAAGCAGAGACTTGTACATAGAAGGACAACAGCTACCGTATGAGAAAGCATAAATTCGAGGCAATATAAGATGCTCAGGTGTATTAGAAGTGACTGAGCAGCGTTGGTCTGTTCAGTTTCTGTCCCCCTGCAACAGGAAAGTGATGGGCAGCAACCATCAAGACAGAAAGGAAAGCATCGAGATATGTTACGAACATGTTTTATTTTCAAACAAGGAAGGAGCCACCAGGAATTCGAAGTCAGAAGTGTGGGCACTTTTCTGCCTCTAACAGTTATTTAGCTCCGTGACCTTGGGCAGTCCCTGGAGTTCAAGTTAGCCATCTGTGAACGTGGGATAAATTGGAAGGTTCGGGATTGTTTGTCGACAGCCACAGGCCTCTTTCCTCGTGTGCGTCTCCAGTAGCCCTATCGCAGGAACCACGGTCCGTGGCAGGGCATGGTGGAAGGCTTCCCTGGCCACAGCTCACCTGCATGAAATGGGTGGTGGGGTAATTGAGTTCTGGAATAGGGTGCTGGTGAGGTGGCTGGCATGCTTGCTAAGATGACTCACGGGCAAAGCATGGTGTGTGTGTGAGCAAGCAGAAGTGAGGACCCACTAAGACAATTACTCACATACTCCATGTGAGTATATGGGTCTTCCCCCATTTATTAAAAGAGATGATGTTAAATATATGTGATATACAACCCCTCAGTGCTTAAGTGTAAGCAAATCTCACATCTTGTATTTCAGACTTTGTACTTTGGTGAACTGGCTAACCATAGAGAATGTTCAAAAATAGCTTCTGGATCCACTTGAAAGGCACGAGAGGTCTGTACTTGCCTGGGGCAGTGACTAGAATACAGAAAGCTGCAAAGGAGGCCGCGTGACGGGACAGCCAGGAGACAGAAGGAACTAGATTCAGGGGTCACGCCAAGGCTGAGACTCCAGTCTGAGGGTGTCTCTTTGCCTCTGTCCCTTCCCCACCTGCTCTGACTAGCAGACTCCTTCTCAGTGAGGCAGAGAGGAAAAGAAAGGAATTAAAAACCACATTGATCAGGGTCACTTCTCGTTAGCAGTTGTGAGAAAATATTCAAGAGAGGGGGGGAAAAAGAAGTTGAAAGTTCTAAATATATAAGGATTTGCAGGTGGTCGGAGACTTTAGGTACCTAAGCTACGCTCAACACTGTCAGCCCAGACTCTATTTTGAAAAATGGTCACTGAGTCATCAAATTCCATTCACAGCCTCCCCCATCAGTTGAGTTCTCTGGCTGTGTGTTGATTTAATGCCACCTCTTAAAGACAGCCTATAAATCAGCTCCCCATTATGGCAGCTACTTGAAAACGTATTGACGGTTAATAATGTTTGTGAATCAGAAGTGCATCTGAGAGACTTCCCCGGTGATCCAGTGGTTAAGACACCACGCTTCCGTTGAAGGGGGCCCAGGTTTGATCCCTGGTTGGGGAATTAAGATCCTGCAAGCCATGAGGTGTGGCCAAAAAAAAAAAGACTTATCATCCGAGTGAACAGAGAAAAATAAATATCATGTGCTATGGCTTACATGTGGAATCTAAAAAATGACACAAATGAATTTATTTACAGAACAGAAAGAGACCCAGAGACATAGAAAATAAACTTGAGGTTACCAAAAAGGAAAGAGGGAAGGGATAAATTAGGAGATAACAGATATACACTAGTGAACATGGCTTAAACAAGGACCTATTGTATAACACAGGGAACTACACTCCATCTCTTGTAACAGGCTATAAGGGAAAATAATCTTAAAAAGAATATGTATATAACTGAATGCCTTTGCTGTACATCTGAATCGAACACAACACTATGAATCAACAATAAAAGTGGTCCAGTGGGAAAGAATGCGCCTGCCAGTGCAAGGAGATGCGGGAGGCGTGGGTTCGATCCCTGGGTTGGGAAGATGCCCTGGGGAAGGAAGTGGCAACCCACTCCAGTATTCTTGCCTGGAGAATCCCATGGACAGAGGAGCCTGCGGGCTACAGTCTACAGGGTCACAAGGAGTCAGACGTGGCTGAAGCCATTTAGTGCACACGCACGCTACATACAACTGTATGTCTACAGGTTGGATCATGAGACCTAGTTCCCTGCAGCAAAGAGGGGTCCTCTCACACCATTTCTCCCCGTGTGCTTGCCTGGGCCTTCTCTTGGGGTCCCTGGAGGAGCTGGTGAGGAGCATATCTTAACCCCTGTGCTCTGGGAGGAGCTCATGCAAACTCTCAGCTCCCATCCCCCGAGACCACCTGCCACTCCCTCAATGCTTGGAAGCTCACACCCTCCGCTTCCCACTGTTACACACCCTCCGCCAGGCTGCCGCTGCTGTGGCTGCACCAACAACCATGTCAGAAAAAAGGAATCATTTCTAAGCATCCCAGTTCCCCTGGAAGAGAGTCCTATTCCAAGGAAGAGACCCCTAGAAGGAGAAGGAAGGCCTTTCCCTGTGTGTTTCTCCTGTTCTATGTCCACTGGGGACTTCTCTATGTCTGGGGTCACTCATACACGTGAGGGGCAGGATCCTGGGTTCCATAAGACCCTCTGGCGCTTTCTCTCCTGGAGCTGACATCTAGTGTGGGGTGGAGATGAGCAGGGCAAGCTGGCCATTACAGCGACACGTCCTAAGCACCCCATGGTCTGGGGGAGACCTAGGGACTCACGGAAGGCTTCCAGAATGAGGTGATTGCTAAGCTGAGACTGAACAGTGACTAGAATTGGCCAATCCACCCATTTTTGCCCACCTCTTTGTGACTTTTTGCACACCACCAACCCCTTGCATATTTGGGCAGAGAAGAGGTAGCTGGGGGATGGTGTCACTGAAAGGGAATGCCACCGGGGGGATAAAGGGCCCGGGGGACACCCCACCCTGTCCCTTCACGGTTCCACTGCTTTCTTCCTTCTCCTGAAAGCAAAGGAGGTGAGTCGCACAGGTGAGACCAGAGAGTGAGCCCAGGGCTTCTGCCCACCCCCTGGGCCTTACAGAAGCAGAGCAAGTTGGCAGAAGCCAGTGCGATCTCGTTGGATGCGAGTTGGAAAGGCTCCGTCCCCACGATGCCGCCCTGTGGTCACCTCTGCCCCTTGTGGCCAGTTAGCCCGGTGTGCCCCTCCCCTGCAGTCAGTCCCTCCGCCCCCTTGGGGCCAGTGCCGCTGTCCTATTTCACACCGCAGCTCCAGGAAGCGGATGTGAGTGAGCGGGGCACACAGTCCCCGGGTGGAGAAGATCTCCTGGAGGAGGAAACCCACTCCAGTCTTCTTGCCTGGGAAATCCCACGGACAGAGGAACCTGGAGGGCCACTGTTCTTAGGGTCGCAAAGAGTCAGACATGACTGATCGACTTCCACTTCACTTTCACTCATAACTCTTTACAGCACTTTACAGTTTACAAGGCACAGGTGGCTCTTGCTGTCTTGCAGATTGAAAAGCCAGAGGCTTTGAGAGCCTGAAGTGGCAAAGATCACATGGCTGGTAGGCAGCAGTCTGGCCTGGAACCAGCTCTGGGTGTAGTCCATGTGGAATGCACAACTCAGCAGAGCTGGAGGGCACGTGCCCTAGCGATCTATTTCAAAGGAAGAAGTTTTAGGAGGCCTTGCTGTCTAAAGCGAAAGAGGCATGTTATATATACATATATTCAATTATGAGAGCAATTATAGGGACTTGCTTGGTGGTCCAGATGACACCATCCTTATGAAAGAAAGTGAAGAAGAACTAAAGAGCCTCTTGATGAAAGTGAAAGAGGACAGTGAAAAAGTTGGCTTAAAGCGTAACATTCAGAAAACGAAGATCATGGCATCCAGTCTCATCACTTCATGGGAAATAGATGGGGAAACAGTGGAAACAGTGAGAGACTTTATTTTTATGGGCTCCAAAATCACTGCAGATGGTGACTGCAGTCATGAAATTAAAAGATGCTTGCTCCTCAGAAGAAANTTAAAGCGTAACATTCAGAAAACGAAGATCATGGCATCCAGTCTCATCACTTCATGGGAAATAGATGGGGAAACAGTGGAAACAGTGAGAGACTTTATTTTTATGGGCTCCAAAATCACTGCAGATGGTGACTGCAGTCATGAAATTAAAAGATGCTTGCTCCTCAGAAGAAAAGTTAAGGCCAACCTAGACAGCATATTAAAAAGCAAAGACATTACTTTGTCAACAAAGGTCCATCTAGTAAAAGCTGTGGTTTTTCCAGTGGTCATGTATGGATGTGAGAGTTGGACTATAAAGGAAGCTGAGCACCAAAGAATTGATGCTTCTGAACTGTGGTGTTGGAGAAGACTCTTGAGAGTCCCTTGGACTGCAAGGAGATCCAACCAGTCCATCCTAAAGGAAATCATTCCTGAATATTCATTGGAAGGACTGATGCTGAAGCTGAAACTCCAATACTTTGGCCACCTGATAAAAAGAACTGACTCACTGGGAAAGACCCTGATGCTGGGAAAGATTCAAGGCAGAAGGAAAAGGGGATGACAGAGGATGAGGTGGTTGGATGGCATCACCAACCTGATGGACATGAGTTTGAGAAAGCTTCAGGAGTTGGTGATAGACAGGGAAGCCTGGCATGCTGCAGTCCATGGGGTCGCAAAGAGTCTGACACGACTGAGGAACTGAGCTGAACTGAACTGGTGGTCCAGTGGCTAAGACTCCACGCTCCCAAGGCAGGGGGCCCATGTTTGATCCCTGGTCAGGGAACTAGATCCCACAGGCTGCAGCTAAGATTTCACATTCCACAAGTAAGATTCAGTGCTGTCAAATAAATATTTTTTTTTTAATTTTGAGAAAGAGAGCAACAATATTTTTTTCAAATCCTTAGGAATTTGGGGGATAGAAATAGACAAAATGTAGGGAATGGTACAGAAAGAAAATGTAATATTTGTTTGCTCCTCAGTGAGAGCTGTACCCCTCATGCTTGACATACCACTGACATTCAATAAAAATTTACTGAATGAATAACTTCATTAAACACGTATCACATGTAGTAGTAGAATTAATACTGTATATACAGGTATTTTGGCTGAGGCTTGACTATTAGGAGACGTTGACAGCAAGAAAGACAGTTAACAAAGTCATGAAGTAGCTCTCTACGTCTATTTTTATGGTTCAGTTTCAAAAACAGTGTGCTTACATCCCTCTCTATGCTTTATCCTAATATAGTTCAAGTTTGAAAGTACCAGCTGGGTTAGGCTGCCCAGCTGTAAATGACTCAAGAAATCAAATATCCTTCTTCACTGCTAATGTGTTTTTATACATTAGAGGTCACTGTTGGTCTGTAATCAATGCAGAGCTTGTTAAACAAAAAGTTATCTCCTTTGCTTGAAGTTTAAGTGTAAGCGAACAAATCAATTTGTGATTTGTTCTCCATTGCTGTCAGCATTTGGTCTTTTTTTTTTCATTAGTTTCCCAACTGGGGATCAAACCCATGCCCCCTGCATTGGGAGCACGGAGTCTTAACCACTGGACTGCCAGGGAAGTCCCAGCACTTGGTCTTTTAGCTCTGGTTTGTATGAAAATCTATTGTGTGAATGGTGTGTACCGTGAGTGTGAGAGACAAAGGTTGGTGGAAGGCGGTCGGGAGGAGAGCAAATATAGTTCCTATGTTGACTACAGAGACACATGCAAACACATACCACATATTTTTTTATTCCTGGGATCAGTATATTACAGGATTCTTACACAGCTATTGAGATGAAACACACATACCCTAAGATGTGTACAGCTTCTCAGTAGGGAAAGCTCCAGAAACAGCATGAAAAGTCACACCAGCTGCTGAAGAGGAAGCTGCCTGGGACTGAAACATTGCTACAACTGGGCTAATGTCTCCGATATTATGTCATTAATAAAAATCCATCATCCCATCCTTGCACATCTGAATCTCATTTGCAAAATGTGCTTTTAATTTTTGTCCCCAGACTAATCTGCGTCTCCCAGGTCTTGCTGAATTCGCTCCCCCGCTGGCCGGCAGTCCTGGAAGGCTTAGCCATTTTGTCTGGTTAAGTCAACAGAGTTACCTAAGGAAAAGACTGGAGTGTTCCAGATCGTAACAAACGATCATACTTTACTGGTTAAAAATAATAATAATAAAATAAAGAGAAAAAAACAAAAATTGTCATCGGACCGGGTTTTGATGCATGCAGTTAACTTGTCTTTTCTTGGCAGCTAAAACTCATCTCGTATTTAAGAGCATTTTGAAATTCGTCCCCGGAATGTTTTCAATTAGAGGCATTCTCGCATGTGATGCATCAAGGGAAAACAACACTTCAAGTCAGAACGAAGGTACTCCCGGAGACAAATATGATTAATGGGATAATCTTGGAGATTACAATAGTCAGAGGCCACGCCTGCCTTCGTGTTCTCCAAGGACCAGCCGACTCACTCCCATGCAAACAGCTGCACATTCCTCAGTACCATCATTATCCAATGCAAGGTTGCCTTCGGCCTGCTCAAATTCCTATAATATCCACGTTTGGCAATTTCCTGTTGTGCAACTTCAGTTTCAGAAGTTAAGGCTTCAAGAGTTCCATGTGATTACTTGATAGAGCTTACAAACGGAATTGATTTTCTAAAGCGTCGTTAAAGGTTGCTCTGCAAGCAACCAGACAAAAGAGTACCCCAACCAGCCAGGCAGCTTTTATGTGGCTCATTGAAAACATAAAGGGCAGTCCTGTCATCTGCCAGTCAGGCCCCTAGAGTCCCCCTGAGGGGCAGGTGAATGTTTTTATTCCACAGAGTAGTTAAGTGTCTAGCCCCAGGGCTTGGCTGAACGGAGGGGGAGTTAGGATTAAGAAAGCCAGGTTCCCTGTCTCTGATTTCCACGCTCAGCCCACCAGGCAAGCCATCCCCTTCTAAGACAGCTGCTCAGCCGCACAACAAGATCTGAGATCCGCTGAGAAAAACATAAACTCCCCTGGGTCTCTGGAGCAGGGGCAAGCCATAGCGATACTGGATGAAATTTGATCACGATCTCTTTCTTCTTTCTTCGCATGGTGGGAGCAAAGCCTTTGAAGGGTTCTTAGTAAATTTCTGGACACACAGTACTTCCCCGTTCTGTTTGTCCCATTGTGTTTTCCAGGTTAAGATTTCTTTCTTGCTGTTAATATTTTGGGAATATACAGACTGATCTTCACTTTTTTGACTCGAACCAGACTCTTCCTTCTTTAATGCGTTGAATCCGACAACACTTTTGCGCTTCGCCCAGGACTTTTAGCCCATTGACACTCCTTTGCCAGTTGTCTCCGATGAACCAGTCCTAAAACTTCCCTGGCGTAAAGTGATAACTGGAAGGAGGTGGCCCGCTCCCTCTGGGTGGAACTATTTTCCTCTCAAAAGCTGAAGAGATTCCCTCCCCACCTGAGGGTCAGCGAGTCTGTTTCGCTAGTAAAACCAGAAAATTATGAAGCTGTTCATGCTAAGATATAAATAACTGATGACAGCTGAAAGCGCCCGTAAGCATTTGTGCACCTCTTGGAAGATCCAAAGCCTTAAACCATAGTGAGGATGTTAGCTGGAGCAAAGTTCAGGTAGGAGATTTGAATGGTGTGGAGTGAAAGTTCTATAGTTCCTGAAATGACCGTGTATCATTGGTTCCTAAACTTGAGTGTCTATCAGCATCACCTGGACACCTTGTTAAGCCGCAGAGGGCCAGCCCTATCCCCAGAGTTCCTGATCCAGTAGGTGGGGGGTGGGGTCCAAGAACCGGCATATTTAACAAACTCCCGGATGGTGCTGCTGGTCGACACTTTGAGGAGCGCTGCCTGTTCTGAGCACTCCAGGTTACTGTGCAGTTCCATCAAGAACTGCTCATGAGGCTCGGAATCAAATAAATTAAGCTCTTAACAGAAAGGACTAGTACCCCAACCTGAGAAGGTAAAGTGACCCAAGAGGAGGTGGGTAGACAGATGGATGGAGATGTTGGCTGAATGGCCTTGCTTTGCAGTCCTTTCTGGTCCAGGCCATCCAGGAACGGAGACTCGTGAGCTGGGGGCACTTCATCAAGGACAGCTTTGCAGGATGTTTAGACATGAGGATTGTTGGCCAGCACTCTGACTGACCTCAGCTGTCACAATGGTACACAGAGAGATGTGGCCTGGTGCCCAGGGATCAACCGTCAGGGGTTTAGAGATCAATATCCACACCTTGAACTGCACTTGAAAGCAAATTAAAAGCCGGTACGGACGGCACAGTGAACAACCCAAGGTGCAGGCAATGATTTGCAAAAATTCTTTAATTAGAGTCGATAGGAAATGTCTCTTGCTTTTTCTCCCCCTTCTATCCCACTTAGCTTGCTAAGTGATTTTAATGCTCTTTAAGACATCACAGATGTTCTCTGGAGGGATGGTGCAACACTGACAGTCAAAAGGCTGGACTTTTATAAATTTATACCAATTGGAACCTATGACCACATAGAAAATATGTGAGTCAACTTATGTAACACAAGCCTGAGTAGAGAAAACAGCTACCAAAATCCAACTGGTCTTCAATCTGGGTTTCAATGATGTCTCTCAACATCCTTTTTATAAGGAGATTTTCACTGAGAGAAAGAATAAATATACAGGCTTCCTCCTTCCCTCACCACCTGTAGAAAAATGAAGAACGTTTTGTTTCCATTGTGTTCAGTGAAGAAAATGAAGAAGTGTGAGATTCCTTTTCAATACTTACAGGAGATCCTTTGGTATAAAATACATCGAAATTAATTTTTTGTCTCTCATGGAGTCGGAAAGCACCCCATAGGTGTTTGAGACTTAGAAAAACATAGCTCCTTCCTGCTCCTCTCCCTTCAACCGAGAGCTTCCTAAGGAACTTGAAAGGTGCGCTTGGCTTTGACTTCTGTTTAGATAGACATCTAGACTTTTGAATAAATATAAATATCTTCATTACATCTTTTTTCTTGCTACGGCTGCTGTAGTTTCGGGCTACTCAGTGCCAAGCTGTGGGCAATTATTTTCTTAGTTAAAAGGCCTTTAGGTGAGGCAGTAATTTAGACTCTAGTTATGGTGGTTTCCCCATACAGTCCAGTAGTAGGAAAGAAAATATATCACTCCCCTGAAAGTTGATTTCTTTTTCCAGAGCTCAAGTGCGTTTTAGATAATTTAAGCCACAACTATCCCAGAACTGTACAGTTGGGTGAAAATCTTGATCAATTCTTTGTTTATATATGTTGTTCATAGTTTAGAAAATAAATAACTTCCCTTGTCTAAACTGGAAAGTGTGCCAAGATGAATTGACATGTCGATGTGTTTGGGGTTAAAATGTTTAAGTTTCCTGAGTCTCTTTAAGCGTTCAAATAAGAGTCAAGATTGCCACCATCAACTCACTCTTGTGAAAATCCTGAAATGAAACCTTCTTTTCCTTGCTGATTTCTCTAAGCTAGTATTCATTTCCTTTTGGAGGGATTTGGGGCAGGGGATTGAACAGGTTTAAGATTCCAGTTTCCTGAATATTAACAACAGAAATTGAGCCCATTTAACCAGACAGTTGAAGACCCATGGCCTGCCCAAAACTATGTTAGATGTAGGTGGGAAATTCAAAGCCACGTAGAGAGACAAAATCAACACAAATGCAAATACCAGAGGGGACTTCCCCAGTGGTCCAGCGACTAAGACTCCGTGCTCCACGCAGGGGCCTGAGTTTGAGCCCTGGTCAGGAAACCAGACCCCGCATGCCACAGCCAAGAGTTCTCCCGCTGAGACAGTGATTGAAGATCCCGAGTTCTGTAACTAAGACCGGCACAGCCAAATAAACAAATATTTTAAAATACTAATTTTTTTTAAAGGGCAGGGAGCTGGAGTCCTTTTGGCTCAGGAAAAGCATTTTAAGGAATACACCCCTTAACCTGCCCACAATAAACACAGTGAAAGTGAGAAAAACAAATACAATTAAAAAAAAAAAAAAAGGCACAGGCCTTTAGCACCCTCTTCCAAGTCACTCCTCTTTGAGATTCTACACACCGAGTATTCCACACCCTATCCTTTGCTCTTCGGCACCGAGTCAGAGCCTCCCTTCACTCTTTCTCTTTGGACCGTAGATTTAAGCCGTGAAAGAAGAAAATCTCTCTCATACTGGAATGGGAAGTCTCAGTTATCAAAGAGCTTGTTGGCCCATCTCATTTGACTCTCACACAGCCTTGTGAGAGAAGTAAGACCAGTACCGGTTATTTCATTTATAGAGGAGGAACAGGGAGGCACAGAGAGGTCACTCAACTTGCCCAAAGCCACACAGCAAGACTCCAGCTGAGCCTGGAAGACAGCCCGGTTCTCGTTCACAGCTGTGGGTGACTTACCCTGAGAGGCTGCCTCTAGAGATTGTCGAAGTATTTCATTCCTTTACCTGGAAACCCCGAAGATCCTAGCCCGCTGTTGTACAGAACCTAGTGGGATGCCTTGCAGCCATTCATGCTTTCCCTCAACAAACACCTGCTGGGAACTAGACATCGCTGAGCATTTTCCCAGACGCCAAACACAGCAGCGGTCAAGAGAGACCATGACCTCTAACCTCATGAGATTTACATTCGGCTGGGGAGGCAGACAACAAACAAGTCAAATATGAGGGGTTTTAGATATTGAGAAAGCGAAAAATGAAGCGGGGAAGGAGGGCTGGGGAGCAGGAGCCTGGTGCTGGCCAGTCTATGTGGGAGAGGGGTGGTCGGAGAGGAGACAGTGGGAGGGCGGTGTCCAAGTGAAAGACGTGCAGGCGCTGGGCTCTGATTCATCCAGGAGAAGAGTTTCAGGCAGCACGCACAAATGATCCTGAAAGGACTGAGAGACAGCAGGTTGGCCAGGGTGACTCAGCCCAGCAAGCTGAAGCAGCAAGGACCCAGAGATAGATAGGGTCAGAGGAGTAAGCAGAAGCGAAAGCCAGATTGGGCAGGGGTGGGGGCACCCCTGAATCACTGTTGCTGCAGTGAAATGCGGCAAAGCCACTGCAGAGGTTGGAGCAGTGGAGGGTCCACAAATTACCAGCTGCTCCGGAGAGCGCAGGCTCCAGGGGGATGAGCAGGGTGGGAGCAGGGCATCTGGGAGGAGCCCCTGCTGTATCCTATGAGGGATGATGACGGTTGGGTCACGCCCTCACCTCCCATCTGTTCCAGGATGAAGCATGGCTAACTCAGAGGTGTTAATGAGGTCAAGGTCAAGGAATATTGTGAGCATCCTTTGGGCCGGTATTGCCAACCTGAGCTTCCAGATCTTTGGCAGTCCTCTCCTGGTTCCTGCCCATCAGTACTCCTAAGGGAAGTCATTGGGAAGGTGGCTTAGGCTAAACACCAAGCTTCTTTGCAGTGAGCTGAGCTTGTGGCCCCCAGGCTTTCTGTGCTGATCAGAAAGTTGGGTTGATAGCAATGCCTGTCTTGAAGGGTTTTTTTTTTTTTTTTTTTTTGATTTTAAGGAAAATCAACGAATACTTAACAAACGGGGTTTGTTTTGTGCATGCTAAGTCGCAAAGTCGCTAAGTCATGTCTGACTCTTTTGTGACCCCATGGACTGTGTAGCCTTCAAGGCTTCCCTGTCCACAGATTAGTCCAGGCAAGAAGACTGGAGTGGATAGCCTTTCCCTCCTCCAGGGGATCTTCCTGACCAAAACCATGTCTCATATCTCCTGCATTGGCAGGCGATTTCTTTACCATTAGCACCACCTGGGAAGCCCTTGTTTTGTAGACCTGATGTTTGAAAGCATGGAGCCTCCAAGGGGTGGGCAGTTCATTCCTGCATTCCTTGGTGGGTAAAATAGTAAAACCACTGAGATGGAGGAGGGCTAGAGACCTGCTTCCACTCCCACCCAGGTGTCTCTGCTCTTGGTTCCCGAGAGAGGCAGATGAAGGTGTGGGCCTGGGTCGGGGCACGTGTTTATGTGCACCTTGAGTGTACATCCTCCAGGAAGGAGATGGAGTGGTGGGGCAGCAGGGTGTTGGTGGTCAGAACAAGTCACCAGGGCCTCGCTTTCCTCATCTGTGGGGTTAAGAGATGGGGTTAAATGATCCTCGTGGTCCACCCCAGCTTTAAGCATCTATGATACTATGAGTGGTCATTGTTTATGGGGAATGAAGGAGAAAGGATTTCATTTAACTCCTGGTCAAGAACCAGGTAAAAGACTGCCCTGGCAACCCAGTAGATAGCACTCCACTCTTCCAGTGCAGGGGGTACATGTTTGATCCCTGGTCAAGGAACTAAGATCCCACAGGCCAGGTGGCTTGGCCAAAAAAAGAGAATCCAGGTAAACACTCCAGCACTGAACACTTCTGTATACCTAGAAACTACAAACATGTGTAAATCATTTTTACTCTTGGCATAAGAAGGAAATTTTAAATCCATCTGACAATCTAATCATATGATATTTTATCAAACTCTGAGTTTAGAAAGATGTTATAAAAAACCTGATTTATTGAATGTATTAGGATAGACAAGTCAGGCTCCTGATTTATATACTAGGGTCAAACACAATACCTCAAGGTCTTGGGTGGGCTTAAGTTATATCTCAGCTGTAGTTCTTTTTTTTTTTTTTTTTAAGAGCCAAGAATATGTGGAAATACTTTGTTTTGTTTTTTATCAATTGCTGGAGCTCATGTGAGCTACTTCAAGGGCCAGCCATGCTCTGGGGCTTACTTATCCTGTTGGCAGGAAAGGCAAGTGCTCAGAGGTCAAACAAGGGCTCATTTCCTCCCCTACAGGCCAGCGGAGATCTTCCATTCCCAGACTGACTTTCATTCCTTTAGCTGAGCTGGAAGGCATTGTTCCCTAGTAAAACACAACACATCGGAAGATCGTCACTTGAGTTGCTCCCAGATTTACTGTTTGAAGACTGAGTTGTGATCAATGCTTGGTTAGGAGAGGAGAAGTAAGTAGACATGATGCCTATGGCAGGGCGAAGACTGAGGAGCCAGAGGCTGGAAGCACAAAAGCGCAGGAATGCTTTCTGGAACTTCTCTGAAGGCCCCGTGGCTAAGATTCCTCACTCCCGATAGTGGAGGCCTGTGTTCAATCCCAGCCAGGGAACTAGATCCCACATCCCATGACCAAGAGTGCGCATGCCACAGCTAAGACCCAGCACAGCCAAGTAAATAAATAGTTTTTAAAAATGTACAAGGGTCCTTTCTTACCCATATTTCCCAGGGAGAGTCCCGCAAACCAGCACAACTACCATAATTCCTTTTTGGGGCTTCAAGAACCGTGTTTTCCTTGGTTAAACAAACACAAGCATCTGTTTGGACTTACCTAAGCACACATTCCCACCTCTTTTCTGCTGCCTTCTCGGCTGTGGAAGGATTAGCATTGCTGGGTGTAGAATTGTGGGTCAGACACACTTGAAGTTCACTTAGTCTAACTTTTCACCTCTAATAGAGATTCTAGCCCACTGAGGGCCTCTCTTGATTCTTAACTCTTTCCAGTGATGAGGACCCCACTGCTCCATAAGGCACTGTGTTTATTTTATTTTCAGGAAGTTTTTCCTAATATTAAATCAAATTCTCTGTCCCTAAAATTCACCCATAAAATCTGGTCTTCCACACTTGCCTTCTTTTTTAGTTTACTTGGCTGTACTGGGTTTTAATGCAGATCTTTAGTTGTGGCTTGAGAACTCTTCGTTGCAGCATGTGGGCTGCAGGGACTGCATTCAGGCCCCCTGTTTCGGGAGCGTGGAGTTTTAGCCACTGGAACACCAGGGAGGTCCCCACAATGGCTTTGATTAGTGGATCTCAAAGTCTAACTACAAACATCCTCCCTTGATCATCAAGGCCCTTCCCTTTATTCTTTCTTTCACTGGCCCAGTTTTAGGGAAAATCCTATGAAGCCTTGGTGAGAGCACATCTGACAAGCCATCCCGTCTTTCAAAAAGAAAAGGAAGGCTGGAAACTTCCCCGGTGGTCCAGCGGTGAGGACTCAGCGCTTGCACTGCTGTGGACCTGGGGAACCCTGGTCAGGGAACTGAGACCGCAAGCTGCACGGCATGGCCAAGAAAAGGAAAGGAAAGGAATGGAAGGCTGGAGGGGCCCAAGCTAAGCTTACTGCAGAGAAGGTTTTAGCACAGCTCTTCGGTTCCACGTGGCATATGACATTCTCCCTAGAGATATTCCCCATGCTTTAAGAGGATCATTTTTCCAGATTCAATAACTGATCACATTTTCTAATAGCTTCCAATATCTTAAAATTAACCCACAATGAGTATTTTGACACAACCCCCGCCCTGAGGAAATTACTTCCTATCCAAATCTACAAAATCACAAAAAACTTTAAATGGTTCTGTAACCCACAGGACTCAGGCAGATGGCTTATAATTCACCGGGCTCTTCATGACATCTAGTGGTGAAGCCTGGAAGAGCTTACAGCTACTCAGAAGGTGGGAACATTCTAAATCTTAACAAATCTTAACATTTGTTCTTTGAATATTTTGTTTTGTAAAATCGTAAACTAAATTCATTTCCCATCAACTAAATGATAAACTAGCCTCTATTTCATGCATCTTTACTGCCTTATACCTTTCCTATGTGGGCTTACTTTGAAATCAATGAAATCCATTTTTTTCACAGATTTAGAAAAAAGTGCTCCTTTTATAAAAGGTGCTTTGTGTGTGTGTGTTTGATTTTTATTTTATATTGGAGTCTACTTGATTAACAGTGTTGTGTTCGTTTCAGGTGTACAGCAAAGTAATTCGGTTACGCATCTATCTGTTCAAAAGAGGGGTTTTGGATAAGCATAAATAACTCGATTTTGATCTGGAAGCATACTACAAAAATGTTTTGCATAAATGTATTCATCTTCAAGCATGGTTTTTAGGTTTGGGGTTCCTGTGAAATCAGAGTCATTTATAGCTAACCTTGGATGTATTGTTATTCACAATTAGAAGTAGATAAATTTCACAGGCAGAGAAGCTGACAAGTCTTTAAGGCTTCACACTTAGTTTTGCAGGAAGAGCTGAAGTTAATTAGAAGCGATTATACGTACATTGCATGTGTGTGTGCATTTGTGTTGGGCGCACACACCACCAAAGCCTTGGGAAGGCTGCATTTTTTTTTATGTTTTAAAAATAAACATAATCTCCTTCCCATGTGTTGCTATAAGCCCAGTAAATCTAGGAAGCTCAGCAGGATTGAACAAGGTCATTTCTTGTCAGGACTCCAAGGGGGAGCAGGAAGCCACCGCGAGCATCAGATGCTGGCATCCTAATCCCCACTCAGCACCGGCCTGCCGGGCACAGGGACGCGCCGTGCCAGCTCCGCAGGCTGGCGGATGGCGTGGACGCGAGCGCAGAGCCAGGGCCGCGGCTCCCTGCCCATCAGCCCCTTGCAAGATGGATCTACATCCCCTGCCCTGGTAATAAAGGCAAAATTCTAGCTGAGTCTTCTCGCTTCTTGATTCCGGTAAACAGGAAAGTGATGGCGAACAGCTATATCCAAACCTCTAAGGCAAAAAGTCTTCATTGATTCGTTCTGGGTTCTGTGGAGTTTAAAAACGTATATTTAATATAATACATTTTAATTAAATATAATGTATTTTCAATGCAAAGGCAAAGCCCTTCACCAGTCAGCTGGTCCAGAGGCTCCGGGTGGGCGCTCTGATGTTGTCCGTGTCAGGGTGCTGGTGGGAGGTGATTTGGAGAAGGTGGGGGCTTGTGGCTTGAGTCCTCGGTGGACACGTCTGGTATCCGGGTCATCAGGTGGGCAGGCCGCGTGCTGGAGATCACAGAGGCCCGCTAAGAGCCAGGGAAGTGGCACCTGAACTGGGGGGGGCGGGGGGCGGGAGTCTTACCACTGAGGGTGGCCCAGGAGCCTGGCTCCTTGGGAGCTGGCCTTGAGGTTGGGGCTCTGGGGGCTGGCTGGGCACTGGGTGGGTGACAAGACTGGTTGCTGAGCCTGTGTTCTCAGGAGCCTGCCTGGAGCCTGGTGTCCTGGAAGCTGGTCACCTCCAGGGTTGGCGAGGAACTTGGGATCTTGGGGAAAACTTTTGGGTGCCTGAGGCTACAGGAGTCCAAGGGCGCTGGGATACATGGGGGTCTAGGAGTCCTCTAGGAGCTGGGGGACCCTGAAACTAGGAGGGCTTCTGGAGCTGGTGGGCCTCGGGTGGACCAGCGGCCTAGGTCTGCGGAGGAGGGAAGTCCAGTGCATGGGAACAGGCCTGGCTCGGGCGCACGCGTTCCTGTCCCCTGCTCCCATGGGGAGGGTCTCTCTCTCGCTGGACTGTCCAGGCCTAGGGCCAGGGACGAGGGGAGGGGGCAGCTTGAATCTCTTTCCCATCCGCCTCCGTGCAGCTTTTCTTGGGTCTGTGCCTCACCCAGAGCTGTAATCCCTCACTTGGCACCCTTGGCTCTTGCAAAGGTATTTTCAAGTGCGGATGGTTTCTGGAGGAGAGGCAGGGTGGCATGGTGAGCACTAGAAGTTTCTACGACTGCCAGTTTGCCGACTTTCATATTAATAACATTACTCAATAATAAAAATACAAATAAAATTTTAAATAAAGAGTCCTATACTAAAGACACTCCTCCAACAAACTGACTAATAAGCACATGAAGAATCATCAGAGAAACACACATCAAAACCACCATGAGGTTATCACTTCACACTACCAGGATAACTACAACCAAAAAGTCTTATAATAACAAGTTTTGGTGAGGGTATGGAAAACCAGGGCTTTTCTAGGTGGCACTAGTGGTAAAGAACATAGGAGACACAGGTTTGATTCCTGGGTTGGGAAGATCCCCTGGAAGACGGCATGGCCACCCGCTCCAGTATTCTTGCCTGGAGAATTTCATGGACAGAGGGACCTGGAAGGCTACAGCCATGGGGTCACAAACAGCCAGACATGACTGAGTGAGCACTGACGGGGAACCAAGGGCCCTCATACTGTTGCTAGGGATGTAACATGACGTAGCCACTGAGGAAAAGAGCCTGGTTAAGCATAGTTACCAGATGAACCAGCAACTCCATTCCAAGGTATACACCCAAGAGAGATGAAAATATATGTCTACACATATGCTGCTGCTGCTGCTAAGTCGCTTCAGTCGTGTGTGACTCTGTGCGACCCCACAGACAGCAGCCCACCAGGCTCCCCCGTCTCTGGGATTCTCCAGGCAAGAACACTGGAGTGGGTTGCCATTTCCTTCTCCAATGCATGAATGTGAAAAGTGAAAGGGAAGTCATTCAGTCGTGTCCGACTCTTCGCAACCCCACGGACTGCAGCCCACCAGGCTCCTCCATCCATGGGATTTTCCAGGTGAGAGTACTGGAGTGGGGTGCCATCGCCTTCTCTGTCTACACATATACTTGTACAAAAACTTGTACATAGATGTGTAGAGCAGCGTTATGTACAACAGGCAAACATGGAAGCCTCCCAAATATCCACCAGTAATGAATGCATAAATGAATGTGGTACAGCCATAGGAAAGAGGATTATTCAGCTACAAAAACAAGAGGATGTACTGACACATAGATGCACCCTGAAGAGATGCTAAGTCAGAGAAGCCAGCCACAAAGCCACATATTACGTACAGTAATTTCCACATATTACTTACAGGAAATGCCCGGAACAGAGAAACCTATCCAATATAAAGGCAGAAAGTAAAGTGGTAATTATGAGGAGTCTCTGTAATGAAGGGATGGGATGTTGACAGCTAAAGGGAATGGAGAGTCTTTTTGAGGTGATGAATATGTTCTAAAATTGGCCATGATGATGGCTGAACTTTTGTGACTATACCCAAAGCCATGGAAGTGTACACGTTAAATGAGTGAACCGATGGTACACGAATTATGTCTTAATAAAGCTGTTGTGTGTTTTAAGTATCTTTAAAAGTTTCTCCTATCCGAATCCATTCCATCACTAAGCACATGCATCTTTCCAATCTGAATATTTCCATTTTCTTGTAGTATTTTGCAGCCTTATTTTTCATGAACATTAATTTCTACTCACCTAAAGGATGGTTAAAATATAGCTAGCGTTAAGGGATCTGACTTCAGATTCAAAACTGTTTTTTTACCATGGATGAAAGTCTCAGTTTATAAGAAATTGCCTTTATCTGAAACTTCCACTTCCTATACTGACCCCCCAGGTAGTTCAGTTGAGCCACCCACTGGTGACAACTAAAAATGCTAGACAAAATTTTAACAAATTCTTGTAAGTATCAAAAAAAGATTAGGTCAAATCAGCAAGGCCAGTGTGCCCCAGGGGAATTTGCCCATACTGGGGGAGAAGCCGTGCTACTGAGCTTCATTCCTGCATCCTCCGGTGGAAGTAGATGTGAAACCCGAGCATGTCAAAGGTAAGAACAATCAGAAACCAGCCCCAGACCTAGGCAGGAACTGCAAGGACATGGTCCTTGGGGGAGGAGGGGGAGGAAGGCTTGAAATAGAAGTAAATTTACACTAGCCAAAAGATAGCTAATATATTACATTAAAAACACACCAATTAAACTTTAAAGCAAAAAAGCATAATTAGAAACTAAATTCACTCCCTAAATATAAGGGTTCAATTTAGAAGGATATTAGGATGATACAGTAGCTCTAAATTTATCCAGTAATATGACATCAAAGCTAGAAATTAAAAACTCACCACACGTGTATATCTATGGCTGAGTCCCTTGGCTGTTGACCTGAAACTATCACAGCATTGTTGATTAGCTATCCCCAAATACAAAATGAAAAGTTTCAAAAAATTAATTCAATAAATAAGCAAAACAAAACAAACACACAAAAGACTGCTATACACAACAGTAGACAGATCTACAGAACAAAATAAACTGTCCAAAAGCAGGCTTGTAGAGTCCCTTAATTTCAACAAAGGATATCAAGTTGTATGTCTGTAAAAACAGATAATTCCTGAAATGGCATGGATGGACTGAAGAGTTCTGATAACAATTGCATTAGAGTGCTAGGAAAAATGGGCTTCCCTGGCGGCGCTAGTAGTGAAGAACCTGCTTGCCAATGCAGGAAATGCAAGACACAGGTTGGATCCCGGGGTCAGGAAGATCCCGAGGCGGGCATAGCAACCCACTCCAGTATCCCTGTCTGGAGACTCCCAAGCAGAGTAGCCTGGTGGGCTACAGTCCATGGGGTCAGAAAGAGTTGGACACGGCTGAGCACCCACACACACTCACTTACTAGGAACTCTGCCAGTTGCCTTTTTTGAGTTAAATAACCCCTTTCAAACTTGAAAGTCACCTGCAGTAAAGGCTGCTTCCTCATTCCTAATGCCGTCACTGTGCTCACTCACTCCTTTGAGAGAATTGTGTGGTCAGGGAAGTAAAACTGCCCCACTATTTTAAAGTGCTTGGTCACAGGAAATCATAGGGACTCAGTGAATGAGCTCTGTCTGCAGCAACGACTGGAAAATGCAGAAAAGCAGGTTTTGACCATTTGCACATTCAATACTACCCTTACAGTATCAGAAATTTTATCACTAAGGAATGACCCACCCGAGACTCTGACAGAGGAATCATCTTTGTGAATTAAAAACTTTCAAGAGAATAAAAGCAGTCATGAAAGAATGTGCTAGAATGACAGATGGGACAGAATTTATAATTACCATCAAAATACAGGAGAAAAAGCACCTGATTATAAGGAAAGACTAAAGCCTTTAATGGCATCTTCAAAGCCGTGCTTTATATCCCTCTTATGGAATGTTGCCATCAATCTCCACGCCTTACTAATTGTCATGTAAAACTGTGTTCAGTGGTAGACCATGAAAGCTCATGATTCCTTTGCCGGAAGCGTTTCAGAATCCAGCCGTCTGCTAATGCTACCTTCAACCAAAAGATTATTAATACAATTAATGGTTCTAATAATTAAGCACTACAAAGGTGGTTGCCACAACTTACTGGATTGACAATTGGATATCCTCACCAATTTCACTATTTCTGCTTTTAGTAATGACTACCCCTCTTGAATTTAAAACCATTTTAACTCCTCCTGTTTTTCCATCCCGCTTAAGTCTGCTTTCAGACTCCTCTTTCCCCAACTCTAATATTTTTTAGTATTTCCTGGGATTTGCTGCGTAGTTTCCTTCTCCCCTTTTCTATTCTCTCTAGACACTCCGGTTCACACACCTCTCCCCACTTCAGTGTCTAAATGAGTCCCAGTCCCCTAACTCTAGCCCTAAGATCCAAGACCACATTCCTGCTGCAAAGGAGTGGGACCCTACAGTCCTCGCCCCACGTCCTCTGCCGACCTTTTTGTCTGTGGAAAAACTTTAACCAAAGAGCAAGTTTAATCAGAGAAGTGAGAAAAATGCAGGGAAAAAAAGGAAAACAGTCAACAGAGATCAATAATAAAAATGTAGTCTGTAAGCATGGTCAAAGACGTTTGGTTCCTTCTCAAGGGCTATACACACTATTCTGAGTCATATCCTGGGAGCAGTCTTACAGATACGGAAACTCCCATGTGGAGAAATTAGTGCCATGATGACCAGGCTGTAGGCATGATATAAGCTGCCACAATTTGAGAGCTGGCCTCAAGAAATGGAGACAGTGGCGCTGGAACTGAAGATTAGCTTTACTTAATCCAGATGATGCCAGTCAGATCACCAGTGACCAACTTCAGGATGACGGTCAGAGCTGACTATACCGTTGCTGCCTGTAGTCCCCACCTTCAGCCTATAAAATCTCGTGCCTGCTGTCAGTGGTGGGGGAGCTGGCCTTCGGACAGGCATTCCCCCCACCACCCCCGGTTGCTGGCGTCCAAACAAATTTCCATTCCACCCTCCTGGCCTCTTTATTGGCTTTTGAATGGCCTGGGTTCGATTACATACCCTACGTACCTAATAGTCATTTCCACATTAAAAAAAAGCAAGCATCTCAGATACCTCATTGCTCAAGGCAATGTTGCACCCCAAGCTATATTTCTCTTCCCTTGCCAACTTGCTGCTTTTCCTAAGAACCAGTATTCCTACCACATGTATTCAAGTCACTGTGGACTCCCTTCTCTGCTTCTTCCCTCCTCCCATAAACTAAAGACAGGCCGATCCCTTTCACAAGAAAATCGTTTCTTCTTGCTTTTAGCTTCATCTCCTCCCTCATCTAAGAAATCTTATTTAATTCTCAGTCCTTTTATGCACACAGCATGTGCTTATTCCTTGTTGTTCAGTCGCCCAGTCGTGTTGACTCTTTGCAACCCAGTGGACTGCAGCACAGCAGGCCTCCCTGTCCCTCACCATCTTCTCAAATTGCTCAAGTTCATGTCCGTTGCATGGGTGATGCCCTCTTCTCCTTCTGCCCTCAATCTTTCTCAGCATCAGGGAGTTTTCCAATGAGTCAGCTCTTCACATCAGGTGACCAAAATACTGGAGCTTCAGCTTCACCATCAGTCCTTCCAACAGATATTCAGGGTTGATTTCCCTTAATATTGACTGGTTTGATCTTGCTGTCCAAGGGACTTTGTCCAGCACCACAGTTCCTTACTTCTGCTAAATTCTCTTCCTTACCTTGTTAAAGTGCAAACTCCTACATTCTCTCAGATGTACCTCAAGCATCTCCCCTTCGAACCTGAGAATTTGTTCAGGATGTTTATTGATGACAGAGATCAAAGTAACTTAGCTTGGCACTAGGAACAAGTCCTTGCACTACTGCTCATAAGCCTGGTAAACAAGACTACTAATAATTAACTACTTCCTGCTCTGGGCCAGGAAGAAGTGACCACAGGGTGCCACAGCAGCAAAGGAGGCATACAGTCACTAGTGCTAAGTTCTTTCCGTTTTTCTTGTACTGAGCCTTGTAGATAAGCAGGAACTGGACAGGTGAACAAGTTAGGTCAGAGGAAGGCAGTAGTTATCAGAGCACATTCTGGTAACTGCTAGTAAGGTGCACCACACAAGGGGAATGGCGAGGGGTCGAGGGATAGGGAAGGCTGGGGAGGGAGGGCCCACGGGGAAGAAATCCACAAGCAAACTAGCAGCCATGTGGAGGACACGTGGTGGACACCAGGTCAGAGGCAAGGAGACAGTAAGGACCCTGCTTAGCAAAAACCAGCGCCCCAAAGCTGTGGCAGCGGGATGGACGGACAGGGCAGGAAAGACGCCTTATCCTTGTTCCAGATCGAAGTAACACACATTTCATCTTCACAACAAGCCTAAAAAGTTACGTCTTGACCCATTTTTACTCAAGAGGAAACTAAAGCTCCTGAACTCCTTGTTCAACGTGACACAGCTTACAAGTAGGAGGAGCAGAGAGTCAAACTTCAAGGTCCCCACTCCTGAGTAGCACAATGTGTATCTCAAATGCACATCCCAGTACAAGCAGTAAATCATGTTTCACAAATAAATCTGGCCTGTTCAATTTATAAAATTCGTAAATAAACTTCCTCGGAAAAATACTCTGGCAGGTTTAGGGGAATAACCAGGATTTTAATATTACTCGCGTACAATTTTAGAATATACAAATTCTACAGCAATCTTATGGGCCTAGTTCCACCTTCTCCAGTTCTTAATGTAGCATGGACCAGAGTTTAAAAGTATCTTATTAACCTGTAAAATCACTCTCCCCACTTAATCTTACCAAGGTAGGGCATATTTTTTCTAAAGTACTGATCTAAAAATAAAACAATACAGAAAACAAAGTTAACGTTTACCAGGGGGTAAAGGGGAAAGGGGTAAATTGGGAGACTGAGCTTGACATATACACACTACTGTATACAGATAACTAATGACCTATTATACAGCACAGGTAACTCAGTACTCTGTAGGGGCCTATGTGAAAAGAATCTTAAAAAAGTGGACCTTCTCGGGCGGTCTAGTGTTGAAGACTTGGCCCTCCATTGCAGCGGGTGTGGGTTCAATCCCTGATCTCTGGCAGGGAGCTAAGATCCCACATGCCTCTCGGGCAAAAAACCAACATAAAACGGAAGCCATACTGAAAAAAATTCAATCAAGACTGAAAAAATGGTCCACATTAAAATCTAAAAAAGAAGAAGGATGGATATATGCATAACTTATACCCTTTGCTATATACTTAAAACTGACATATTATAGATCAACTAGATGCCAATAAAATTTTTTAAAATACATTAAAAAAATCAATCTAAAAAACCTGAAGTGAAAAGATGCTTGAGATCAATATTCTGCCATAGGCAACAGGCTTTAGTGAAGGAATAAAATATTTGTACGTTAAAATCATTTACCTAACATACTATATGAATATTAAAAAATACAATGTGTTGGCAAACTTTCTAAAATACACTTTCACTTCTAAAAATCAGGTGTTAGAGCTAAGTGAACACAGTATTCCTCAGTTTTCCTTTAGTATGTAGTATACGGCCTCCAGCCTTGAGACAAAGATAGCTGACAGTTGTCAACTCACAGATTAAGTAGTTTCTAGAACACCATGCAAGCCTAGGGGAAAATCTGGTCAAAATGGACCATAAATGTCTGCCATAGGCCCAAGAGTATGATAGCCTGTCTGCTATTCCTGCCCCCAGCCTCAGGGTGACAAAGACTCTGTACTGAAATATTTTTGTTTCTATTATAGACAGGCTATTTCATTATTGTTTCACAGCAGATAATGCATCCTGATGTAAAATATAAGTAAAATCAAGAGAACGGTTTTGTGAGTTGTTTGTGGTTTTGTTTTTTGGTGTCTGATAAACAATAAACTGATTGTCTGTTTTCTACAAAATACTATCTAAGGATGGTTTCAGTTACAATGACTAGGGTTACGTTTTTTAAAATGCTCTTCCTATTCACTTGAAAAATTCAGTGTTATATATACAAATGTATATATGTATGTATGTGTGTGTGTATACACACACAGCTACAGGAGAAACATCAGCATTTCAGATTGGTAATTTAAATTATGTCAGCTAAGCATGTTTATTTGTA
Source organism: Neotragus moschatus (assembly GCA_006410615.1). NCBI lineage: Eukaryota > Metazoa > Chordata > Mammalia > Artiodactyla > Bovidae > Neotragus > Neotragus moschatus. The sequence goes on along the minus strand of SJYA01003646.1, from coordinate 32,669 downwards.
AAACTTCCTGTAGTGAAACATGTTACAGTTACCTATAAACATTTACTTCTCACTGTTTACAATTTGAATAATTATGAAATGTTTGTATTATGCAACCAACTGAGTTACAGAAATTCACATAAACAATATAAATCTGATGATGTCCAATCCTTTACAAATATGAAGTTATTTTCACTGGACTTTCAAATTGATAAGTATAAATAAAATGAGGTCAGCAATACTTAAGGTGAGGCACTTTTAACAATTACCCGAAGAGGTTTTGTTAAATGTACAAAATGTAAAACAAAACTTCTGATATTAATCTCGCCCTTAATTGCAGACATGATTAATCTGAGATGGTCTCTATTAAGGAGTGTTTTATAAACTTTTATTTATTTTACTTCTTGCCTTTCTGTTTCCATTTGATCCAAGGCAACATAATCAGGAATACATAAGTTATGTAGACATCCCCACAGACCAGCTCACGTGCTTCCATACCAAGAAGCGAAACATNCTTAATTGCAGACATGATTAATCTGAGATGGTCTCTATTAAGGAGTGTTTTATAAACTTTTATTTATTTTACTTCTTGCCTTTCTGTTTCCATTTGATCCAAGGCAACATAATCAGGAATACATAAGTTATGTAGACATCCCCACAGACCAGCTCACGTGCTTCCATACCAAGAAGCGAAACATGACTTAGTGACACTAGGGTTTCAGAAAGTGATCACCACAAACACTTGGACAGAATTTTTTTTTTTTTTTTCAGAAAACATATATAAATACATTGGTGTCTCAAAGACAAATCAGTATCTTGATCATAGTCCTAGACAAACAGGCCCTCAAATTTACTATTAACTGAATCAAAATTAAGTCTTATATACTCTTTTCAAACACTGAATTTTTAAAATACTCAAAGAAATTTAAAAATCAAATTTTAGTTTTAAAAATAGAAAAATTAAAAAATTACTTAATCCTTTCCAGATTACAGCTTAAGATTTTTAAGTCACATGGAACAGATGGTCTTGCCAGCCTTTTGTGAGAGACCTTTTAAATATACATGTGGCCAATTCATTTTCAACCTTAAACCAAGTTCTCTGTATATTTATACTGCATCATTTGGTAGTTAAAATAATAAATATTTCATTAAAAGATATCAATTTCTGCTGCTTCATGAATTCACAGTACTTTATTTTTTCCTACTGTTGTATTTCAACATATATTTTCAACATACCTTTCAACATATGCTGATCAAGATGACTCAAGTTTTAAGTTTATCCAAAAGGGTATCAAATCTGTGGTCCCACTGACAGTCTTAGGTGGGAACAGTTAAGTCTCATTAAACTTATTTATTTCTGGTAGTTTATAATTTGGGTGTTTTCTATAGCCCAGATGCCCAACTGCTGTTTAACAAACCTATGAGTTTGAACACAGCCTTTCCAAGTCCACTTGTCAGAATCACGTACTGTGAGCACATGAGCGCACATACATTCCTCAGTTCCTAAAGCAGTTCTGCTCCTCTAAAGAGGGAAACGGGCTTTTGATCAATACATCAGCAGACACTGAAGTCTCTGCTAAAATCAGAAGGTGTCCAATTTTCACATAAATGGAAAGAGAAAATACTTATTTAGAAGAGCAAAAATTAAGCTTGGCAAAAGTAGTTACTTTTATTTACAATTGCATGTATTAAGGTTACAATAGAAACACTAGTGATACCTTCTCAACAAAAGCAATGATTTATTGGTAATGGAAATGAATGAAATATTGAAAGTCTCTGGCGAGAATCAAGCAATTATCCAGGAGCTGTAGATCTGATTGCAATATGGCCTTCCAGTGTCTTTTGTACCTTTAGTGGCTTTCTCCTTTTTTGCCAACTACCTAGGAAGAACAAAAATAACTTTATATATACCTCTTACTGTTTTAAAAATATGAGTTATTTTAAAAATACTACTATCGTTATCATTTTTAAAATCTGTATTAATTTCTGTATTTGCATTTCTTTCGCATGCAGTGTATCTTCATTGTTGAAGCAAACTGTGACCCTCCCTCCCCTCCCAGCCTCTAGAAATTAAAACTAAAATACATGCAGGCTATTTTTGGTATTTCACACTGTTTTAAGAAAAAGTAATGCAACTTTTCAAAACAAGGTTGACAGTTTAGAGAAGTTAATAAGATGATACTACATGAGTGAAACATATTTGGCACACTATTTTTAGGCAATTAGATATCAAATGTCGATCACAAAATAATGTAGAATTAAAAGAGTATGCTAAACTTATGTCTTCATGCCCAAGATGACAGGTTTCTAGACTTTTCTATCAATATGTAGACATGCAATGAAAACAGATTAAAAATTACTAATTTTGCCTAGTTTCTATTTTTAAAAAATCCTGGTTACTAAAATATACTACTAAAATATAAAGAATAAATCTAGTTTCAGTCAATGGTTAGAAAAATTTTCTATGGGAAGGTTTAAAAAATGATCTAGGTTGCTATAAATGTGGCAGCATGAAACTGTAATGAATAAATCTGACTTCTAACAATAGTTCTAGAAAACAAAGCCTCTATGGGAAGGTTCTAAAACTACATTCTAATCAAACAATTTACTTTAAACCTAAAGTTCATAATAATGTATTCTCATGGCAGAAATGCCTCTAAGGAAATCTACTTGCAAGCCACTGAACATATATTTACATATAACAAAATTTCTATGTACATTTGTAAATACAATTTTCATATTTTAAATTGACTCTGGTCCAAAAGGCAGTGTCTGAATTAAGTAAAACTCACAAAGATCTTCAGTACAAATCTGGTCTAATACAGAACTTGGGATTCTAGGAATCCCAGATTCATGGGAAAAGATGATAAAAACCCATTCTAGTGGATTCCTAATCACATTTTACAAGAAATGCTATTTTCCCCATCTTGAGGAAAAATACTTTTATTGCTTTAAAATAACTCCTCTTTAATCCAAGGAAACCACATGTTAAAAAGTCCAAAAAGCCAAAAAAGATAGAAGACAGTCTCATAAAAGAGCATGTAGATGAGAGTAAGAAGTTCAGGTTTTAAGAGCCAGAGGAGAGGGGAGTCTTCCTAAGAAAGAAGGGGAGGTGGCACTATTTGTACCGCAAATGAATTTAAGCAGATAAAACACTGAAAGCATTGCTGATCATTATATCACTTGGGAACACACAAACACAGAGCTATTAGATTAAGCAAAAGAAAACAAAAACAATACTAAAAATTAACATTTTGGCAGATGTGACACAGTAGAAGACACGAATCTGCATACTGTTTCACAGGCTGATAACTCTCAACTTGCCAATGTGTATTCTCTGGAAAAAAGAAGAAATTCAGCATTCCAATAAGGAGTTTCTCACCCCAACAGTAAAGCTCTTTTATTCACTTTTAAGTCTTTATATTACACCTCTGACAAAAGTTTTGGTACATCAAAATTAGGTATCAAAAATATTTATTCAATAAAGAGTCCATTGATTGTCTATGTTAATATTTTAACTCAGCCTAACTTTTAGTCCGTAAGTCTTTCAACTGGCCTTGAACTCACTTGCGTTGGCAAAGCAGAGGACAGGCCCATAATTAATCAGCAAAAAGATTCTAGGGCTACAGTTCCAATGAGAAAACCCATATCTCTCAATTTCAGCCTAATCAATATATTACACTAGCTCTAATATACAAGAACTTGGTGAAACTGCTCATATTTGATTTCCAAGATGATTCTACTATTTCTAAAAAATATAAACTTTAGATCAAATTAAAACATCCAACTATTTAAATCTAAAAATACTTATGACAATGTTAAGTTTCACTGCAATATTATTTCTCAAAATGTAGTACAAAATTAAATGAGAGAGGAGAAAGTAAAAAAAAAAACAAACAAAAAGTTGGGCGAACAACCTGGTATGGTAATGAAACTAAAGCACCTAGTCGCAAGATCAGAACAAAAACTGAAACAAAATAAAAGGCCAACTGAGAAACATCGACTAGAATGAGATTTGAAGAGAGAGATGGTTGAGGCAATCTAGGTAACAAGGGGGTTGATCCAGATGACAGAAGCTGTAGAAATCTTGCCCCAGCAATGGCGAGAACGTGAGAAGGGTGAGAGCAGACAGGTGCTAGATGAGCAGAGAAGCAAGGAGGGGAGTAGAGTGAGATAAGGTCAATCTTTATATTACTTCATTTTTAAAAATCTTCTGTTTTTAGTTCATTTGAGTTGGATTAAAAAAGCTGAAAAATAAACAGACAAAAATGTTACAAAAATAGCTGATACGGTGAATGGCCAGTTAAGAAAAGTCTATTTTTATTACCGTGATAGAAAATCTGCTCTGCTTTTCACATGCACCTCATTCCCTAAGAAGCAGAAGCCCCTTCACTTTTGCTCAGTTTTGAATACTTATATTGCTTTTGTATTAAAATAAAGCAAACCATGTGAAGAGCATATTTGCAAAGAAAACATCTACTTCCAATTAAAATTGCAAGCTTTCTTCATGCTGCAACATAAAGAATACATTTACTACAACAACAGATAGCCTAAGTATATATTATAATCTGGGCATAATGCCTCCTATGAGCCAAAAACAGAAAAATGGAAGGTATGTTCTAGTCTCCCAAATCTGACAAGTATGACCTTCTAAAACTGTAAGAGTATGCCAAGTGGTCTAAGACTTCTATCCACAACCAAGATTCAACAGCATTACCTTAGCTTCTGTCATCTTAATAACCTAATATCAATGACATTCTGAGATCTAAAATTAACTACGAACAACTCATGCAACATAAAAACAGAAACTGAAAATGCTACACAATTCTACCATTCATTAAAATCATTTTATACAATCCTCTTCACTACACAAAGAGGTGCTAGAACTCTCTTCTCTATGCTGATAGAACACACGCCAAATCTATATTGAAATTTTAAATTCTAATTACGTGTGGAATGCCTTTAAAAGTCAAACTGACTATATAAGTAAAGAGACAGTGCTACATTTGACTTGTCCTTGAATGAAGGACTTGCACCATCTCAGTTCCATGCCCAGGGTTCCTGTTTTCCATTCTACCTAGAGTGCCTACTGTTGCCTTGAACTAAGCTTTGGTTCATATTGATTAGCATTCCAAATGTTAGGACATTACCCTTTAACAATATAAACTTGTTACTATCAGAGATTATGACTACACATAACACAGTACCACAGGGACTACAAGGATCAGAGTACAGATCTATTATTTCCTTCACTAGAATCCAAACCCACTGATGGCTTTTAATAAGTGACTCTCAATAAGGCTAATTTCAGTTAAACATAAGCGAGCTTTTTAACTGCAGCTTTTCTACACTAAAGTTGCTGGCTTAGCACAATATGAAAACTACTAAAATATTAGCTTACTTTTGAGAAATAACACTACAGGACAATGAAGGACACAAGCAGTGCAATCACATTCAGAAACTACTGGAAGAAAATGTAACAATACATATAAGAAAATCATTCAAACAATTAAAATGTATCAGACATTATAAAAGCAAAGGATTAAGAAGTCCAGAACACCAAGAAGGAAGTCCATTACACTGTTAACATAAGTTTTGCAGCAGTTCTCAGTGTGATCCAAGCTGGGTGACCTTGAAATCCATTTAGGGAGTCTTCAAGGTCAAAAGTGCTTTCATAATAATGCTAAACAAATTGTTATTTGCCTCTTTAACTCTCATTGTCTCACAATGTACAATGAAGTTTTCCAGAGGCTACATGACTTATGATAGCAAAACTGATTTAATGCAGAAGCAAATATGAGAATGAGAGGATTCTAAGCTAGACTGTATACAATAATTTGTCAAAATGTAAAACAATGTTCTTCTCAAAAAATTGGTTTTTGTTTAGGAAAATAAGTATTTTAATTTAAAAAATCACTTGTGCTAACAATAATTTTACTATTTGTAAATAAATAAATATTCTTTAAATTTCCCAGTTTTAACTTCTAAGATGGTAAGTATTAGATAAATACTGGCCCACAACAATCTTTAACAGTGTAAAGGAGTCCTGGGACCGTGGTTTTGAGAACTACTGTTCTACAGTCATTTTTAATAAGGTAAAAAAAGTACCTAGTTAAACATATAGTATTTATAGAACACACACAAATACTCTCAAAGAAGAAAAGAAAAACACCTCTACTATCCTACAGACAGTCCAAGAAGGCAGTCTGTAGTCAAAAGAGAGAATAGGCCGGAAGAGACGCAAACTGTTGTTCAGCTGCTACATCGTGTCAGACTCTCTTGTGACCCCATGGACTGTAGCCACCAGGCTCCTCTGTCCATGGGTTTCCCAGGCAAGAATACTAGAGTGGGTTGCCATTTCCTTCTCCAGAGGGTCTTCCTGAACTGGGGATTGAACCCGCATCTCTTGCATTGGCAGGTGGATTCTTTACCACTGAGCCACCAGAGAAGAGCTAGGGATAGGAGAGGGGATGTTAAAGACAAAGAGGTGGACGCATCCTGAGATGGGCAATTATTAATGCACACTAGAAAACCTGTAACTGGATGGCAGGCTGGTAAGAAGGTGAGTAAGAGCAGGGGTTACCTGGAGGCAACATGGAAATCAAGTAGCATAAGCTGACGTGAGAAGCAGGAAACCAGAGGAAATAACGGGACTTAGAGAAACAGATCTTAGGAAAGAACTGTGCTAGAAGCAAACTACGCAAGGCACAGTTAAAGCCAAATCCAACGGCACCCGACTCTAACCAGCAGGGAGCAGAGCGGGCAGCCAGAGCGTCTTTGCTGCTCACACAGTTTCCCAGTGCAGCACACTTCGTGTCATAAAAACGTAGATGTTTAATCTCTGCTTCTTCTGACCAGTTATTACGCGTATGTCAAATATCCCCTGTGACAGGTCTAAGAACAAAACTGTCCCCACAGCTCCCAAAAGTTAACTTCGCTGTGAGACACGAAGACAGCAGCTGGAGAATGACGTTAAAATATCTATTGTCACTGTCCAGTTTCTTAAGTTCATCCACTGTTGTGAAATTTTATTTTCCTGCAACTGAATTAAAATTAAACCTCATCAAAAAGAATGAGTTTTCTGGGTGTTTCATGGCTTAATTCCCCAAACAGAGGTCTAAATTGGTAAACCAGGTGCCTCTTCCTCCACACTGGCAGCCCTGGGGAAACGCTTCCCCTCTTAATAATCACCCCAAGTTCTACACCACCTGCCAGATGCAGCCATCAGAAATACTGCGACACCTACATCTCATGTGCTACCGCACATTTAATCTGAGTACAGCAACTGGGCTCTGTGCTGATAAAGTTCCTGATGGCACATCTATGCTCTGTGGTTGTATATTTTAAGAGTCATCTTCAAGAATCGTTACCAGTTAGAAGTACAATGCTCTCATTTCTAAAGGCCCCATGGTAACATAAATTCTTACGCAAACCTTAGGAGTATGTCCTCAAAAACAAAAACCAAACCAAAAAAGCCACTGAAGACATATGCCTGTTCACTGAAGAGTTATTTGCTGAAATGTGTTCTTCAGCACAAAGACATGGTTTGAAAGCATCTCAGTGAAGCAGAGGAACCCATTCTTCTTGATTAAAATCATGCTCATTTTAAATATGTTTTCATCAGAAACAATGATAATCAAAATCCTAATATAAGCAAGCAAAGTTCTTAAAAAAGTCACAAATAATGACTTAATGGACTCCCATTTTTCACTATCCCTAACTACCTTCTACAACAATAATTTATACCTTCTTATTTGGATGCCATTCATTAATAGACACTGTGTCAATGAGACTTATCTTTATTAGAGATTTCTCTTAGTAAGAAATCTAAAAATGTGATTAGAAGACCCTACTGTTCTATTTATCCTTATAAGATTTCATGATATAATATGATTTTGATAATTTTAAAATTATTTAGATTACTATTTTTATTTCTCCTAGATATCACTTAAACAAACTTACTCGTTTGAAGTCATTCATATTTGTTGCCTGGACTGGAGTCCCGATAAAAGTAAAATATGAAATTCTTGTTGTTTCTTCTTCACCTTGATTGGACTGAACAAATATCTATACACACAAAGAATTTTACCATGATTACACTTCTTTTTCGATAAACATGCTCAAACATTTAATCGATTTTCTTAGGTTATTAATAAAAATACCTCCACTCTTTATAAGGATTAATCAAAATTACATTTACACTAGGATTCCTACAGCATCATTAATTCTACTGTCTGCTCAGCTGCTCTTACCTCGTTCAGGGGGATCGTGGCAGGATACTTAGATATGTAAGCTCTGTATGATTTGGCATGATAATGTTGAAGGGTCAAAATTAGATTATTTACAGGGAATACTGAAAGAGTATGAAACTCAAGATTACAATGGGCAGAATGTTACTGAAATTTTACTAAAATTTTAATTTTTACTGCGGAAAATCTTGGCAGTTATATTCTTTCTGATACTCCATCATTCATTCTACTCCTTAAAATGTTAAAAGAAAAAAGAGCGCACTGGAAATCAGTTCCTAAAACTACCCTGTGCTTCGCATGTTTTTTTAAGCTCATCTCTGTATGCGTTCAGTAGCTTCAATCGTGTCCGACTCTCTGCGACCCCGCAAGACTGTAGTCCACCAGGCTCCTCTGTCCATGGCAGTCTCCAGGCAAGAATATAGGAGTGAGTTGCCATGTCCTTCTCCAGGAGATCTTTCCAACCTAGGGATCAAACCTGTGCTTCTTGCATTGCAGGCAGATTCTTTACCCACTGAGCCACCTGGGAAGCCCATACTGTGCCTTGCATGTTTTATTAAGCTTGCTTCTTTTATACTTTCTATTTAAAAATTTCCCTCAGTATGTTAGGAGACAGACGCTTTACTCACAGGTTCTTTTTCAATACACTGGATTATTTAAATTGGCTCCATTTTTAAAAATAATACTCTAGATACCATCTACTTAAGAATATCGCCTCTCTTGATTTGGGCAACATTCTTTTTCCATTTTCAGATGAAAATCAGTTTTGTTGTTTTTTTAGGCAACCACAGGTTCACCCGGAATTGAGCTTACCAATTAAAAACTTCAGGTCTATGATAAGTAGACTATTAAACTAGTTCTCTATTTATTTGCAATGCTTTTTAAATCTAAGCACAACAGTTTATATTTACTTCTTTTAAAAATTCATATACTTATTTTGATTAGACTTTCTGATCAAGACTGTCGTTTCGATTCCAACTTAATCATCAAAAAAAAGTGACAGGTGTGCTTTCTGTGTCTGAACTTAAGTCACTGACTAAAACGATGAATTTAAAAGTATGATTTAATAGGACACAGTAAAGACTGTGAACCTCTCACAAAGTAACTATGTTCAATGAGTCTCAAAGACACAAGAGATTACGTTAGGATCTCTGGGTTTAAAGGGCTTTTTCCAATAAACAAATGCCTTCCTCCCATCACTACATAAAGCAACAGGTGTTATTAACTGAATGCTACAAATATGTAACAAAATATTTGTAAATATGTTACAAATGAATAAAGTCAAGAAAATATTTCATAACCAGTGTTCCAGTTTGATATAACCATTTTCTTTAATTTCATCTGGGTAAATTACATCTACTCAAAACTCAATATAATCCTTTACTTTACCACTAAGTATATTCTGTGAAATTCCACTGAAAACGTCCCAAAATGAACACAGCTATAGCATTTGTCTAATTTGCAAAAACTGGAATCTACTGACACAAAGAAATTACACTCCTTTGGCGAGTCCGTTCTCCGGTGACTCTGTTGGTTCCAACTCCTTTTTCTCGGCATTCTACTCTAACTCTCCTAAAACCCTGCTCTGATGAACGGGCTCTGGTTGACAACCATGTGCTGGGTTTAAAATCAGAATTCAAAAAAGCAATTAGCAACTGCTAAGAAGCTGCTCATTTCGTAATGTAAATAAAGATAACATAAAATTATCCTTTCAAAAAGTCAATTTTTACTGAGATCATGGCCACTACACGATTCAAAAGGAAACTGGATTTTAGAGACGTATCCTCACTCATTACCAGGAACAAAGGAAGAATGAGTATCTGGTTTAAGAATAAATGTTCTAGAATAAACTTTTAACAAAAGTTGGCATATACATGCCATATATTTATGTATTTGACAAACCTACAAATTAAAAAAATCCACCTTCCTTTTTAGGGCACACTGATGAATTAGAAAGAAGAAAATTTAATTAGCTCATTAGACATTTTTATGCAATTCAAACCAAATGGACAATTAGCCATTTTTAAGGATAACTTGAATCAGCTAGGACACTGAAGACGGCATGAACTGTCACCCAAACCCGCTGCATACATCTGAATGAAACACTACTTACAGTTACACTGTTGACGTTCTGAAACTTAACATAACGAAGAGGGACAATACCATCTTCTTTAATATCATCCTCTGTGAGTTCCAGAGCTTGAGTTGGCTCACTTCTTTCTGCCTCTTCAAAATCCATAGATCGCGGTAGATTGATAAAAATTTTTACGTATTTAGGACCCTGACCTACAGAAATAAAATTGAATGCTAACATCAAACATATAATACTTTGTCCTCTTTATCATTACGTTCACTCTATACAAATAGACGTGCCCACATATGCACATACCTACCTCTATCTTTAGAAATTTTAAGAACGTCTAAGTATTTTCACAGCCATACTCCTCCTCTCTCGATAGACAATGAGTGGTATATTCTTGGCCTGCTAAAACTACACTAAATACTAGGGATACTAGATTAAAACACACATACACACATGCACACGCATACATATACACAGAGTTCCTGCCCTCCACTGTAAGAGACAGGCAATGAGGAATGCACAGCTCCCAGGGAGGAGGCACGGGCAAGGCGGCAGTGCAGTCTGACAGCACACGCCGGATGACGGTAAGCTTCATAAAAGTAACACTGAGCTCAGTCTTGCAGTTGCCATCAGCTGGCACCTCTTGTTACTTAGGAGAAAAGGATTATCAGCGACACTATTTAGCCAGAGGAAATTAACTACACAAATTGCCAAATTTCGTCTTAGGGATTGGGCTGTGCTCAGTGCTAAAACCACTCTGTAGAATGTCTTAGTCTTTCTAGCTTCAGACCAGTATCCTGTGACTGACTGAGCAATCTTAGCACAGCCACACTGCTTACATATTCATTTCTATGGCATTTGCTTTTACAAATACTTTGTATTTTCAGAAGAAATTAATAATTTTATTAGTGAAAAAATCATTAACCCATGGAAACTTAGAATAGTAAATGACTTAAGGGAATGCTATCTGATCAACAGGGCACTGTTTCTCCCAATCTACTAAGAAAGCAACAACAAATCCTAGCCCCCTCTTCTCACCTCAGGCCCCCCTCCCATGTCCACTCCCAGCAGCAAAAAAAAAAAAAAAAGAAGAAACAGAAAAAAGGGGGTGGGGTAAGGACAACTCTTTATTGAACAAAATGAGAAATGCTAAATTTGCACAATCATGTTTACAGCATCATAATATGTATAAAGAAAATGCAACTATAATTAGCGCACACATAGGAGGATCTGGGCCCTTAGTTTTATCGCCTGTAATAGGAAGAATGTGAAATAAGTCTCCTCCAGTTCCCACCCTGAGAAACAGCTACCTCAAACCTAGAAATCTTAGTTGGAAGAAAGGGCTCCCTTGTTTTCAGATGAAAACGGTAAAATTTTTTTTTTAATTACTTTTGGCCCAATAATCTTACATTACATGTCACTGCTTTGTTCAAAGGACAATTCCACTCTTTCCCAAAACAAGAGCTCTCTACCTCCATTTAATAACAAGTTTTAACCTAAGGGACCAGTAATAGAATGGATAAAGAAGATGGCGTATACACATATATGTAACGAAACACTACTCGACCATAAAAAGGAATGAAATTTTGCCATTTGCAGCAACATGGGTGGACTTGGAGGATATTATGCTAAGGGGAACAAGTCAGACAGAAAAAGACAAATACTGCATGGTCTCACTTACTATGTGGAATCTAAAAAATAAAACTAGTGAATCTAACAAAAAAGAGACTCAGAAATAAACAAAACAAGCTATTTACTAGGAGGGAAGAGGGGAAGGGGACAAGCAAGATAGGGGTAAGGAATTAAAGAGGTACAAACAACTATGCATAAAATAAATAAGCTACAAGGATGCACACAGGGAACACAGCCAACATTTCAGAATAACCATAAATGGAGTACAACCCTTAAAAACATCACTATGTTGTGATTTACACCTGAAACTTACATACTGCTGTACGTCAACTATACATCAATTTAAAACAAAGAAAAGTTTTAAATATATGCCAGCAGGTCTACAGAGCAGAAAGTTACTTTATAGAAAAGCTGCCCATTACTCACCATTATCTGGCCCTTGAAATTTCATTGAATAAAGCTTAACAGGCTGATTGAATGCCACAGTAATAAGAAGCTGTGAAGAAAATAATTGTCTCATTTTTAAAGGGCTGTTAAACATCTTAAATAAGTAACGCAACAGCTAAGGAGAATTAAAATAATTAAGAAGCAGAAAAAATTTAATTCACCTGACAAAACTAATGTAATACAGAATATCAGTAAGCTGAAAGTAACTTGATTAGTTTGACATTTGAGAAATACAATAATCTATTATTTTTATAAAGGAATAACCACAAAACTTAACAGAATTAATTAAAATTATATGTCAAGAACCTAAGGCCTCAAACTAAAAACTGGCAACAATCTGCTCCCCCCCAAAAATTAAACAAAACCCCCAAATTAAAACTTAAACTATGTATTTTAACACATTAAGCTTAATATTTTCTGAAACAGTTTATCTGTGGATGCATCTACCCATGTCACTTGGCAACTCAGGGACAATGCACACAGGTTATGTGGAGAGACTGGGTCTCAAAAGGACTCTATCTGATTCACAACTCAAGCGAACAGGACTCACAGCTCTATTAGTAACCTCCAAACTTCCATCCTAAATGAATCTGACTCATTGAATCTGGAAAGCCACCCAAGGGAACTGCAATATGAAACTGCTGAGATGCCTCTCTCTGATTCATTCACTCAATCTTCTTTCCAGCCAACTTTGTCTGATGAAGGTACCTATGCGTCCACCCTGGGAGGAAGGTTTCCTCAGCAGGAAAATTTCAGAGAAGCTGTAGCCAGCCCTTCTGATACACATCACCACATTACGTTTAGGGCACCATTTACAAGGCACACAACATGAACGGTATTTTCAAGCGATAAAACAAGATAGTTCCGGTTGGAGCAAAGGAAGATGGGATTTAGATTTATTTCAAATCACTGTGGTTTATTTGCTAGTCTACTCTCTTTAGCTATCTAAGTACTTTTAACACTTGACCTGTATTTGGGTGTCAGGAAATAAACATGACCCATTTAAGGACCTGAACCACAGGTGAAGAGGATATGAGAGTAGAAAGCTAGAAGAGGATAGAGTAAGTAAGCATATGACATCCTCTTCCTGAAGCCACTGAAGAATCATTTGACTCTTTTAAGAAATCAAAATATTAGAGAAATAACTTTTGTGAACTTATAAAAGATATACTGGAATAGGGACAAAGCAGAGGCAATGGTAAAGTAATTAAATAAGAAAAAAAATTTTAAGACAATAAAATTTTAAATATCAGGCAAGATGAAGACAGACGGTGTGATCAAGGCAGAACTACACTACCCCACTTCCTCTATGACGACCCTGCAGGCAAATATAGGGAAACACAACAGGCTTAACTGAGAGTGAGGACTAGACATAAAAGGAGTGCTCATCCAATTAAATCTCATGTAGGTGGGTAGAAAGTATGAAGGCAGCTCAAGAATAAACAAAAGGACTTAAGAATAGTGAAGGCTCAACCCAGGTTTCGAGACAATCCAAGAGTTCTGGATTCTCTGCAGTGCAGCTGGCATAAACAAAAGGGGTGAGTTACAGGGTCAGAGGACAGAGGTGAAGTTATAAAAAGGAAGAAAAAAGTGATCATCTGGGAAGGAGAAACATGAGACCATGGATGGACACGTGTCTGGACACAAACAGTGATGATCTCCACAAGCCCTGAGCATTCAGTTACCTGTTCATCACAATCAGATTCCAAGAAGGTCATGTCTTTTCGTAAACAGTTGTCAAATCCATGCTCATCACTTTCATTAAGACATTCACAGCCAGCTTTGTTAATAAAAGGCATTAAATCCATCTGAAAATTTAAACCAAAACTTTAGGCAAAGCATTTGGATTTGGTATAATCATCTTAGTAAGAAATGTAAATATGTAATTCTCTTTTAAACTCCATAAAATTATGTTTTCAGTGTACAACACTTGTGGTTTACAACTTTTAATGGTTATATCCCACCTACTTTTTTAATAACGTGTATGTGCTATACTGACTTTATTCCCTATGCTGCACAATACAGCCTTCTGATTTGTTTAAACTTTTTATTTTGCATTGGAGTAATTCTCTCTTGATTTAAGTTAAAAAACTGCTATCTCATTTAAAAGCTACTAAAACTTTTATAATAACCCTTTTGTCTAAACTTCTGATATCTGCCACTAATAATTAAAGCCAAATTGAGGCTTAGCCCACTTAAGTATCTAAAACCAAATCTTTAACACAAAGATTATTAAATGCTAACTTACACTTTTTTTAGTAACAGTGTTTGGCAGTGGAAAATTCGCAAATTAAACATCTACAAAATATCTAAAGAAAGCCTACCTCCCTCTTCTAGTGATAATGCACTCTTTAAACCTATATCCATGAAGAGTTTAGATTAAAGATGAACTAGGGACTTTCCTGGTGGTCCAGCGGCTAAGACTCCGAGCTCCCAGTGTAGGGGGTTCCATCCTTAATCAGGGGAACTAGATCCCACAGGCTGCAACTAAAGATCCTGTATGCTGCAACTAGGACCCCAGCACAAGCCAAAGAAATAAAATGAATAATTTAAAAAAAAAAGATGAACAGCAAATAACTACTTAAAAAAATCATATTATGGAAAATTCTAAACGTACACAAATGGACTAGCACAGTGACCCCCAAGTGCCCACCTCCTGGACACAACAGTCATCAACTCACTGCTACTCCGGTTTCATCTTTATTCTGCAACCAGTCCCAACCTTTTTCCCCGATTATTTTCATGTAAATTTTAGGCATTTTCCTCATGTTACTCATGATAATTTCAGTGTGCTCATAAGCATTTCATAAAGCATTAAAAAAAAAAAGAATCCTCAATATCATTATCATGACTAACACTGATCATGTTTTAGCATCATCAATACCAATGTTCAAATTTCAACTGTCTCAAATATTTTACAGTTGAATCAGTTTAGACTAAGAATCCAAGAAAAGTATAAACAAAAAAAAAGAAAGAAAGAAAAATGTCTCTTAAATCTCCTTACCCAGTCATTTGGGCTATCGATTTCTTCCATTTGGATTTTGCTAACTGCTTCCCTGTGGAGTCCTTTAGCATTTTCCTGTTACGTGCTGGCCAGCACTTCCAACAAAACACCACAGACCTGCAGTGACCGTGGGCATCCCTGCCCTGTTTCTGACTTCAGTGAGAATGTCTCCAGTGGTTTCTCATTAAAATTTTATCGAATGCTTTAGGAATAAATGGGCATTGCATTGTCATATATTTTTTCCAAGGCTTCCCTGGTGGCTCAGTGGTAAAGAACTCATCTGCCAATGCAGAAGACAAAGGTTCGATTCTTGATCTGGGAAGATCCCATATGCTGCGGAGCAGCTAAGCCTGCCTGCCACTACCGGGCCTGTGCTCTAGAGCCCCGAGGCGGCCACCACTGAACCCACGAGCCACAACTGCTGAAAACCATGTGCCCTGGAGTCCGTGCTACAAGGCGGCACCGAGAGAAACGTCAGGAAGCATTTAACAGGAGGCTTCCTGAGTGCTGTTTTGGATCTGTCATGAATCCTCTGTGCCTTATTAGTTCCTGAATACTCAGGAATTAAGAGGGGTGGCAAACCGCTCTGGGGGCTGAGGAACGCATGCATTTCCTTCGTTAGTTTTTCCATACGGTGATAAGTAACTATTTACGACCCTCTACCGGACTGCCTTATATTTTCTTGATAATTTGTACGTCTGGACTTTTGATCTTTATCTTTGCTGAAAATAGCTACCTTGTAAGACAGTATATATACCCACACTATGTTGAATACAACACCTTTGCTCCATCAGAGCTTGGGTCCCCGTGTCTGTCTTTCTTTCGCTCTCTCTCTCCCCGGCTAATTCTCTGGAGAGTAAAAAACCCGTCGTGCTCACTCTCCTGCCCGGGCTTCTAAGAGCCTCTCGAGATGGCGCACAGTGCCTTCGTGCGCGACGCAAGCCCTGTGTCAAGGACTTTATTGGTTTTCTGTGTAAACCAAGGAATATCAGCCTCTCTCTCTCTTTTACTTTCTTATCGTCGACTCCAGACCACCAGGTTCCGGTCCACTAAAGGACCTCAACAGAGAAGCCACCACAGTGAGAAGCCCATGCAGCACAGCTACAGTGGCCCCTGCCCAAGGCAGCCAGAGACCAGCCCGTGCAGCAGCAGAGGCCCAGTGCAACCAGATATAAACAAACAAAAAACTCTTAAATGCTTTCCCCACAGGTTAGATCATGATTTTTCTCCTCTAGATTGCTGGATTTTGTTTACTAGTATTTTATTTAAGATTTTTACACCAATATTCCTAACTGGAACTGGTTGGTAACTTTTTTTTGTGTACAAACTCTGTCAGATTCTGGGATCAATGTCATACTTCAAAACTAAATTTGGAAGTTTTCTCTTTTGATATGGTCTTAAGTTGCAGTAACACTAGACTGCCTGATCTTTATAGAGATTTGCTAGAATTTCCCTGTGAAGTCATCCTGGTATTTATGGAAGAGCTCTTCTATTATTTTCTCTATTTCCTCAGTGGTAACTGATCTATTTAGGAGTTCTGCTTCTAGTGGAGTTGATTTTGATAAAGTATTTTTCTAGAAAAGTATCCATTTCTTTCACTAAACAAGAACTGCTTTAAAGTTTACCAAGTATTATAAATTATGAGTTGCACGTTCTATCATTCTTCATTACTAATACTAATATATACTAATACATGTGTATACAGTTCTGAAAGACTACAGAAAAAACTTTTTACAGGTCAATTAATTATCAATATGGTAAAAATTCATTAGAATAGACCCTTAATTATTCACAGACTAGCCTAGATTCTTTCAAAGCCCAAATATTCTATTACATTAAATGTTATACTGCATTAGATGTTAAATATATACTCAGGGTAACATATTATAACCAATTCAAAAAGAGAGGTAGGAAGAAAAGGAGCATTACTGAGCCAAGTTCTACTTCTACCGAATTATTCTAAACTCCATAAACATCTGTCTTGAAAATGTGACAAAATCTTACAAACATTTAAATGCCTACCATCCTACCATGACGCCTCTTCCAGACTATATGTAGGATCAAGACCTCAAGCTTGAAGGCAACATTGCAGTCATACTTCCAGTACCTTAATGATGAAAATAAACTAAACAGTTAAATTATTTTAAATTGTTTTTTAATTTATCTTGGGACACACAAAATAAGTAGTATAGCTGAACAGTTGCATTAAAGTGCTATGTTATTCAACACTGGGACAAACTGGCATAATATTATATATTTGACATAATTGCAAATTGACATATTCTGGAAACATGCTATTGGAAATAAATATTACTACTTATGCAATCAACTTTGCCAATAATGAGGAAGGAATCATGAGAAAACAATCTCATAAATCCAGATTGTGGGACAGTACATAAGACAGATGGTCCAGACCTGCACTGTACAATGAGACAGCCATTAGCCACATGTGTCAATTAAGTAGATAAAATTGAAAATTCAGTTCCTCAGTTGCCCTAGTCACATAAAAAATGCCATGTGTCTAGCAGCTATTGTAGTAGACTGGTGCTGTTTTAAACTTTTCTAAAAGGCAGTCATGAAAGAAAAAAAGGTATAGAGAAGTTTCTAGACTAAAGAACACTAAAGAGACTGACAAATTAAAAGCAATGCATGACCCTTCCAAAATCATTANGACCTCAACAGAGAAGCCACCACAGTGAGAAGCCCATGCAGCACAGCTACAGTGGCCCCTGCCCAAGGCAGCCAGAGACCAGCCCGTGCAGCAGCAGAGGCCCAGTGCAACCAGATATAAACAAACAAAAAACTCTTAAATGCTTTCCCCACAGGTTAGATCATGATTTTTCTCCTCTAGATTGCTGGATTTTGTTTACTAGTATTTTATTTAAGATTTTTACACCAATATTCCTAACTGGAACTGGTTGGTAACTTTTTTTTGTGTACAAACTCTGTCAGATTCTGGGATCAATGTCATACTTCAAAACTAAATTTGGAAGTTTTCTCTTTTGATATGGTCTTAAGTTGCAGTAACACTAGACTGCCTGATCTTTATAGAGATTTGCTAGAATTTCCCTGTGAAGTCATCCTGGTATTTATGGAAGAGCTCTTCTATTATTTTCTCTATTTCCTCAGTGGTAACTGATCTATTTAGGAGTTCTGCTTCTAGTGGAGTTGATTTTGATAAAGTATTTTTCTAGAAAAGTATCCATTTCTTTCACTAAACAAGAACTGCTTTAAAGTTTACCAAGTATTATAAATTATGAGTTGCACGTTCTATCATTCTTCATTACTAATACTAATATATACTAATACATGTGTATACAGTTCTGAAAGACTACAGAAAAAACTTTTTACAGGTCAATTAATTATCAATATGGTAAAAATTCATTAGAATAGACCCTTAATTATTCACAGACTAGCCTAGATTCTTTCAAAGCCCAAATATTCTATTACATTAAATGTTATACTGCATTAGATGTTAAATATATACTCAGGGTAACATATTATAACCAATTCAAAAAGAGAGGTAGGAAGAAAAGGAGCATTACTGAGCCAAGTTCTACTTCTATCGAATTATTCTAAACTCCATAAACATCTGTCTTGAAAATGTGACAAAATCTTACAAACATTTAAATGCCTACCATCCTACCATGACGCCTCTTCCAGACTATATGTAGGATCAAGACCTCAAGCTTGAAGGCAACATTGCAGTCATACTTCCAGTACCTTAATGATGAAAATAAACTAAACAGTTAAATTATTTTAAATTGTTTTTTAATTTATCTTGGGACACACAAAATAAGTAGTATAGCTGAACAGTTGCATTAAAGTGCTATGTTATTCAACACTGGGACAAACTGGCATAATATTATATATTTGACATAATTGCAAATTGACATATTCTGGAAACATGCTATTGGAAATAAATATTACTACTTATGCAATCAACTTTGCCAATAATGAGGAAGGAATCATGAGAAAACAATCTCATAAATCCAGATTGTGGGACAGTACATAAGACAGATGGTCCAGACCTGCACTGTACAATGAGACAGCCATTAGCCACATGTGTCAATTAAGTAGATAAAATTGAAAATTCAGTTCCTCAGTTGCCCTAGTCACATAAAAAATGCCATGTGTCTAGCAGCTATTGTAGTAGACTGGTGCTGTTTTAAACTTTTCTAAAAGGCAGTCATGAAAGAAAAAAAGGTATAGAGAAGTTTCTAGACTAAAGAACACTAAAGAGACTGACAAATTAAAAGCAATGCATGACCCTTCCAAAATCATTACAGATGGTGACTGCAGCCATGAAATTAAAAGACACTCCTTGGAAGGAAAGTTATGACCAACCTAAACAGCATATTCAAAAGCAGAGACATTACTTTGCCAACAAAGGTCCATCTAGTCAAGGCTATGGTTTTTCCAGTGGTCATGTACAGACGTGAGAGCTGGACTATGAAGAAAGCTGAGTGCTGAAGAATTGATGTTTCTGAACTGTGGTGTTGGAGAAGACTCTTGAGAGTCCCTTGGACTGCAAGATCCAACCAGTCCATCCTAAAGAAGACCAGTCCTGGGTGTTCACTGGAAGGACTGATGCTGAGGCTGAAATTCTAATACTTTGGCCAGCTCATGCGAAGAGTTGACTCATTGGAAAAGACTCTGATGCTGGGAGCGATTGGGGGCAGGAGAAGGGGATGACAGAGGATGAAATGGCATCACCGACTTGATGGACCTGAGTTTGGGTGAACTCTGGGAGTTGGTGATGGACGGGGAGGCCTGGTGTGCTGCAATTCATGGGGTCGTGGAGTCGGACACGACTGACTGACTGACTGAACTGAACTGAACTGAACTGGGGAAAAAAAGCTATGAAGTACATTTCGGAGACAATTAAGGAAATTTTAATATAAGCTGTACATTAGGGGTAAGTGTATCAATGTTAAATTTCTTAGAAGTGATAATGGCATCATGGCTATAATCACAGAATGTCCTTATTCTTAGGCACTACGTGCTGAAATATTTACACATGAACCATCATGATGTTTGTAACTTTTCTGTAAATGATGCCGCAAAAAACAAAAGCAGATACATACATATTGAGATAGAACAAAAACAGCAAAACACTCACAACTGATGAGCATAAGTGAATGGTATGCATGTTTGTAGTACCACAGTCAACTTTTTTTGTTTGAATATATTTCACCTATTATTTTAGGGGAGGAAGGGATGGAATCCAACAGGAGACAGACAGGAGTTACAAAAAAGCTCTTTGTGCTTCAAGTTTCTGGTTAAAAAAATATCTGTCCTACCTACCATGTAAGTTAGGGGCATTCAATGTTTTATTTAGTTTGATGAATGTGACAAATTTTTAGACCAAAATCTACAGTTAGGATGTTGGAATACTGAAATATATTAATGAGCCTTAAGACTTAAACAAAACACATGCAAATACGAGTTTGATTCCAGAGCACCCAGCATGCAAACTTCTGAAGAGGGAGACTTGATACGGCTAGTCCCCTCATGCTATTTGAAGCCATACAAGGTACACTTAGCAAATATGGGAAAGAAAAAAAATAGAAATGTTTAACATTTTTCCAATTCAGTAAACACATTACAAATCGAAAGTCATTATTTTTACAAAAATACTGTCTTCTTGGAGAAGGAAATGGCAACCTGCTCCAGTGTTCTTGCCTGGAGAATGCCAGGAACAGAGGAGCCTGGTGGGCTGCCGTCTATGGGGTTGCACAGAGTTGGACTCGACTGAAGCGACTTAGCAGCAGCAGCAACTACCTTCTTAAAAGAATCTTTTTGATTCTTAACCTTTTGAGTATCATGTTCTACATCTTTTGCAATATTTCAACTCTCCCTAGAAGAGATACCTGTTTCTTTAACTCTGGCTCCAGTCAAATCAGGAGTTTCAAAACTGTAGGATGTGTGAAATCAGTAGTTATATAGCCTTTCAGTGTTAAAACCTAATGACAAAAAAGTCTTTAGTCTAAGAAACCCAATATTATTTTAAAATTGTGAATATATTTTTGCAATGCTTCTATTTAAATCTATTTTAAGACACAGGTTTTCATTCAGTTTCCATTTATGCTATAAAAACAATGATGTTCTGAGAACACACTACCAGTTTTAAACACTGAATAACCTTGCAAGATCTATAGTTCAAAACTTTTGCAGTCTTGATTGACACCTGATGGAAAAAAATGAAACTGTTTTTTATAGTTTTTCAGTGTATTGATAACACCTGAATGAAAACTAATTTAGTTCTTAAAACTTTATTTTTTCCTGCTTATTTCCAACCAAAACCCAAACCCTGATATCACACTCAGCTGATGTAAAGAATAGAACATTCCTACAGTTAAGCAGCCAGACTGTTGTGCCCTTTAAGACTTCTTCATGCAAAAATCCTTAGTAATAAAGGAAAAAATACAAAGAGGTAAACACAACAGTTTACAAGTCAAATGATTTCTAAAGTTTTCCAAAAGGTGTCACACAACCCTGACTTATACATGCTCATACTTTCTAACTGAATATTACCACTTCAAATTATTATATCATAGTTCTAGTTAAAATAAATATTCGTTATTAAAATTCCTTAACTTAAAGTAATTAATGCCGCTACCATGTTAAAGGTGCTTTTTGAGGACACAACCCTGCTACTCACACATATAAAAAGAATTGCCTATCTACCTGCCTACAAAGTCTCATTCAACATGAATTTAGGAGCTTTACAGAAAGACTGGCAGCCCTGTGACAGCTCTGTTTTAATGCACTTGGTGTACATGCTTTCATATAGTAGCTTTAATTTGAGGTAACACTTACCTTTTAAAAATTCATTTTTAATCTGCCAATACATTTACTTTATAACAAGCAAAATTTAAAAATATATATACATATATATCTTTTGGTATGCAGGATTTACTAATTTGCATAAACAACTCAGTCACCATGAAGTAGCTACTTTTGAATTTTACTTTCCTTCTCAAATAGCTCTCATATGATAGATACAAATTATAACTATTCATATTATATATGAATATATATAATTCCAAAGTTTCAAAAACTTTGGAATTCTTAAGTCATCAAGCTATTATTTAAAATAATTCTTAAAATTTTTAAAACATATCCAATACTAAAGTCACATTTGGTTCCAAAATAAAATCAATAACTAGGATTTTTAAATAAGAGTGCCAGAAAATAGGGGATACATTTAAAAAGAGAGAAAGCTTTAAAAACTGGTAGAAAGAAGTTCAGTATGTTAACAATCATACATTAAAATTTATGTGTCATTTTACATATTTGTCAAAAAGTGAAAAAATTTTCCAATGCAAATTTCTTCACTTTTAGGGGAAAAATAGCAAAAGTCAAATGTTTAAAAGTGGCAATTAAAACAGTTCAGAAAGATTAAAAACAGGTGGCAAATAAAATTAGAAGAGGGACTTCCCCAGTGGCCCAGTGGCTAAGACTCCACGCTCCCAATGCAGAGGGTCCAGGTTCATTCCCTGGTCAGGGAACTAGATCCCACTTGCCACAACTAAAGATCCTATCAGCTGCAACTGAGACCTGTAGCCAAATATATAAGTATTAAAACAAAAAGAGAAAAGAAATTTTGAAAAAAAATTAGAAGAAATTTTGGAAAAAGTTTATGATGGGGACTTAAGGGTATAATGGGCTTCCCAGGTGGCGCCAGTAGTAGAGAACCTGCCTATAAATGCAAGAGATGCAGGTTCAATCCCTGGGTCAGGAAAATTCCCTGGAGAAGGGAATGGCAACTCACTCCAGTACTCTTGCCTGGAGAATCACAAGGACAGAGGAGCCTGGTGGGCTACAGTCCATAGGGTCACAAAGAGTTGGACACGACTGAAGTGACTTAGTGTAAGGTTATAATACATATTACACAAACAAAATTCAGTCAGCTACTGAACTCATTTTTAAAGTTCTTTCTGAAAAGTATTCTTAACTAGCAAAAGACAAAACATGAAAAGAGTAAATTTCATTTCAACCAAATAATGACAAACCAAGTGACATCATTTCACTTCTAAGACCACATACATAGCCTTTCGGAATATCGGTGTCCTCGTTGCTCCCAGGGTCGTTCTCTAAGTGCTGCTTGATTTTTTCCTCTAGTCCCACAGCATCAGCTCCTTGATACTGATCAATTCTCACTTTGTTTCGAAAAAACAGAAATGTAGGTGTTGCTGATATATTGTTGGTGGCAGCTGTTCCCTAGAATTGTCAAGTTAGATAGCATTACAAATTTAGTTCTTAAACTACTCGGAATATTCACTCTGCATCTGTATGGAAGTTAAACATCACCAGCATGAACTAAAAACATGCAAAATAACTTACTCCTAACTGTTATTTAAAAAAGAGGCCTATTCTTAAAGGCCACAACTATATTACCCATATGTCTACAATGAAGAATAGCCCCATATTTTTATGTTTTAGTGTTAAAGCCTACATTCTTTCATTCAGTAGAACAATCAGTTTCCAGTACAGAAACTGCACTTTACAAAACCAGAGACTTCTCTCATAAGCACAGACTATTTCTCAAATGGAGAAATCCAGAAGGGTACTGTGATTTGTCAACATAAACCCTGCTACTAGTAAAGAGTACACGTGTGAAAAATCAGCAGTGCCTCTGTCCGTGAAACACCGTCGTCTAGATCTACTCTTACAGAAATGACTTCTGGTCTCCCATCAAAAACACTGCAACTGCTATCTTTTCAAATTCTGCTCCAACTCCATGTTAGTTAACCACTGATTCATGGTTTAAGCTCTTCATGAGAAGTGTAAAGAAACCAAGTAAAATAAATATGTCCTCTTGCATACTTTAATGCCAGGAAGAGGTATGACTATTTACAAAAAAAAAAGCATAAAGTTTACAGAGATGTCTTCTCTAAGCCTCATAAGTGGGGAAAAAAAGACTGACAGTGCCATTCAAAAGGAGTACACAAACGCGAGCCAACATGTGATTTAAGATTTTCTAGAATCCACAAATAAAAAAGTAAAGAGCGACAAGTGAAATTCACTTTAGCAACCTGTTTTGTAAATCCAAATATGCACTTTGGCATATAGTTGATATAAAAGTTAATGATATATTTTACATTTTTTTTGTTCATACTAAGCCTTCAAAATCCTATATGCATTTTACACTCACAGAACAACTCAATTTGGACTTGCCATATTTCAAGTGCTCATTTCAACTACCTACATGTGGTTACCATAGAGGACGACACAGCTTCAGAAGACAACACTTCCAGAGTAGAGACACAGAATACTGACACAAGGCCAGAGCTACTCTCCAGCAGGATGTGACCAGAGTACTGAACAATGAACATGTAACACAGAGTTTGCACCAGATCCCCAAACTGCTTACCTATGTAACACTCTCAGATTTTTGTTTCTTTCAACCCAGAAATTTATCAAAGGCAAAAGCCATTTCAATGGAAAAAAAAAACTACAGAGCTGTTCCCCAGTCCAGATTACACTTTTGTAGTCTTCTGTGTTGCAAGAAGCCTTCAAAAACTGTTTTGGCATAACCACTTTTTCATACTTATACATACGAAACGTAGAGCTGCCGCACAGCCATGCCGACTAAGTAGCCAGGGCAATCTACCTAACTGTGGGTCGGTCAGCAGCAATCGACGTTTTAAACTTTCTGCTGAGTATGCAGCTTTGGAGCTAAGGTCATAAAATGATCAATTCAAATCAAACTCTAACCAGGAATTCTCTCCCATGGCTTTTTAACCAACCAATGTGGCAACAGTATAAGATATAATTCCAGATTTGCAAAAAATAAAGAAATGTAAAACAGAACAGCCAAGTGACCTACTAGGTTTAACAACATTCTATTCGTTTTATATCAAAAAATATTAATATAAACAAACCCAGAAGCAATTAATATCAGACTACTTTCCTTAATTAATACAGCCACAACGACACTTGCATTTACCACTGCATTTACCATCCTACCTCCAAATAAACAAGTACTTAGTACATAAAGAGGTAAATAAAGGATGATACTAAAGTGAATTTCAAGCCAATTTGTAAATTTTCAAAAAATTTTAAAAGGGCGCTCTTGCCTTACCTGACACTGATGTACATCTACTTCCAAGAAAACTGCCTGTGGATACTTATTACTCATAGAACTGAATGCTGGGGCAATCCTTAAACACGGTCCACACCTGTGAAAAATGTAAGAGATACTTTGTAAGTAAGATAACGCCAAAGATTGCACTAATTTACACTCTAAAGATTTCATCAATTAAAACATAAAATTAAAAAAGTTCTGATCATCTTGTCTTTAGACTTTCTCTTTCCACTGTACTATTTAAATGCTTACAATAGTATCACACTACCTTAATAACTACAGATTCATATTAAGTCTTTAAGTCTAATAGTGTTATATTCCAGCTTTCTTCTCACTGAAAGAAATTAAAGGGCTAAATAAATATAGGAATATATTACACTTATGAACTGGAAAACTCAATACTGTCAAGATGTCAAGTCTCCTCAATTTTATATTTAAAGTCAATGTAAAATACTAACAGGTTTTTTTGGAGAAATTAACAACTTTAAATCCTAAAATTTATAGGGAAACATCAAGGATAGCCCAGGCAGTCCGGGGTTCAAAGATGAAGGAATTCCATTACCAGATATTAAAAACTACCAAGAAGCTTTATAAGTTAAGCATATAAAGGATAAATAAACTCACCAACTTTAAAAAAGGTTCAAAAGTAGACCCATCCCATAAACAGTAACCTAACTTTTGAAAAAGCTGACACAGTAGTACAGTGGAGAAAGAATAGTCTTTTCAATAAACATTGCTGAATCAAAATGGATATCCAGCTGGGGGTAAAAAATGACTCCTAAACTCACAATGTACACAAAAATCAATTCTAGATGGATTATAGATCTAAATGTGACAAGTAAAACAACGGTTTTAAGGTAAAAACATATAGAGAATACTTTGAAAACCCTGAGTAAGCAAAAATTTATTTCTTAAAATAGTGAAAGCACTAAAGAGAAAAGGGAAGAACTGATATTTGGATATACTTGATAAGCTGGAAAATATTACGCTTAAGACCTTTTGTTCATCAAGATAACATTTAAAGGGTGAAGAGACAAACCACAGACGGGTAAAAAAAAAAATTTGTAAAACATACGACTTATACCTCTAACTTGTAAAAAAGCACCTACAAATCAAGACTGTTATCCAAAAGAAAAAAAGGGTTCTCTTGGACTAGACAAATGAGGTTATCCAAGCAGTCAGTAAACAGAAAAAGACTTCCTCAGTCACTAAGGAAACAAGGGCTGTGCAAATTAAAACTACTCCCACTAAAATAGCTAAAACAACAGAGAAGGAAGTACTGTCAAAACGTGGAGCAAATGACCTGTTATTGACAGTGCAAATGGGGATAACCACTTTACGGGGAAAGAAAAGAAACTGAAGTTACCTGTTAAATTAAGATTTATGCCTACCAATGACCACGTCCAGGGTCACACATATGACCCTGCAGAAACAGGGTCACACATATGACCCTGCAGAAACAGGGTCATACATATGACCCTGCAGAAACAGGGTCATAAATAGCTGCATATGTTTGCCTTAGGGCATATGAAAAAACATTGGCAGAAGTAACATTTCTAATGGCCAAAAACTGGATACCACCCAAGTTCCTCTAAACAACAGAATGAGTGAACTAACTGTAGTTACTCACGCACTGGAATACTATGTAACAATGAAAACGACTGATGTAAAACCTCGTGCAAAACATGAATGAAGCTCACAAAGAACACAGAGAAAATAAGTATAGTCTATTATTCCACTTATGTACAGTTCAAATACAGGTAAAAAAAAGCAATGGTATTATAAGTCGAAACAAGTCACTTTTGTTAGCGATAGGATAAGGGCATGAGAGAGATTTCGAGAGGTTAGTAATGTTCCATTTGTACAGAAGCTAAATAAACATGTGTGTGTATGCAGTTTGTGAAAATTCTCTGAACTGTACATTTATCCTTGTGTACTATGTGTATTTCAATGAAAGTTCCAAAAAATCAAAATTAAGAAAAATCTCGGCTTTATCAGACAGGAACACAAGGAAAAGCAGACTCTAAGGCACAAGATGTTCAAATTCACAAATGTTCAAACTCAAGCTGTGATTCTCTTTCCATTCTTAGTATTTTAATCAGCATTTTCATCTTTTGCCATCTTTAAGACTCACAGCAACAAGAAAATAACTATTAATTTCTTAAATACTAAACTTGATGCTTCTGAAATTAAATTTTTGGATCCAACAGTTTTAGGCCCTGAGACTAAATTTTAAAGGAACAAACATTTACAGTTGATGAAATCTATCTTTAGGTTAGCAAAATACTACTGGCTTTTAATCTGTCTTAAACATTATGGATGGGAGTACACACTGGTAGATCCTTTCTGAAGGGCCATTTGGTCATTATCTGCCAACTTTAAATGACCACAATTTAAGACTCAACAACCTTACTCCTAAAAGTCAATCCTATCTTAACTATCAATTTCACAATAATATGTATAAGGAAGTTCAATGAAACATAGAAATAGTTTTTTAAAAATAGAAATAATCCAAATGGCAATCAATAGAAAAATATTTTTTTAATTATAATATATAAAATAAGTTACGATATATGGTACAACACAAGGAAACAGAGCCAGTATTTTGTAATGCCTATAAATGGAGTGTGATCTTTAAAAACTGAATTACTGTATGGTACACTGTCACTTACATAATGCCATGTATCAACTATACTTCAACAACAACAACAAAAATTATGACACATTCACATCAGGGGATAAGGATAATCTGTACTGTTCAAAATCTTCTCTATTACCACATTTAACACACCCCTTTATATATGTATTTACATGTTATATATGTATACAAATACACACTTACAACTTAGACGTGTCACACAATAAACTGCTACTTGTGAAAAATGGGATTGGAAAGGAAGAGAAAGTTTAGAGACTTTCAAAACTACCTATACTCCTGTATTCTTTGGTTTATATGAGTTATTTTCCTTTTATGACAGTGAATAACCTGATAGCAGGCGATTAAGTGTTCGCTGCATGTAAAGTGTGGTCACAGGAGAAGCACAAGCATCAAGCTATGTCACAGAACACACCTGGCACACGCACAGTTTCAGAGTCTCTCATTCCTGAAAAGCCTCCTTTCTGCAAAAGCACGTACTCAGAATAAGAAGGCTTATGGAAAAATTAGATTGGTGTAAGTCATTTAAACCCATGCAACTCTGTAAACATATTCCTATGGAAAACAGTAACTGGTACTCAGGAAATACTCGAGGCAGGGGCCTCAGACTTAGAGGCTACCTCAGGGGACATTTAAACTGTACGAAAATGATCAAATGGAAGTGCTTGCTGTATTACAGGTGCTGTGAGAATCAGCTGCAAGGGAAGCTCGGAGCCAGCGGGCGGCCAGCCAGACAGGGTACAGGAGGAAGCACAAGAATGACCCCCGCTGGGGAACCAGGGCTAGGAGCTGAGGCCCAGGTTTAACTTTATTAATTTAGACTTTCTTAAACAGATCCTGAAAGGGAGCCTGCCTTTGTGGCTGAGGGCTTTTCTCCTTTCTGTTACAGGGTCTATTCCTATCCTGCCCTTCACTACCTAAGAAAAATATTACAATATTAACTAACACAATCTCCGCCCTTGTATGGACATCATCACTCCATTCATCAATCATGTATGAGCTATCCTGAAGCTAAACAGACTGCAAAATAATGACTGTCCTGAAAATAAAATGTTCCCTTTCAAAATTTAACCTTATCTTGATCCTGTTTAGTTTGCCGTCATATAAGTTGGAACGTCTTATATGATGTCTTTAGTCAAAAATCAAAATAAGTCACAGAACACAGAAGCACAGAAATTTACAGCAGCATATTTTCACATTATAATCACTCAAGTGAAATTACTTGCTGTTTTAATAAGGTCCTTGCTTACCACTAGCATCTAAAAGTAAACTTAAACTTCCAAAATTAGCTGAGCTCACAAACAAATCATTTCATTTCTCTGGAAAACAGGAAGGGACTAGATTCCTCAAAGACCTTTCCTATCACTAGAACATTATGCCCCCAAACATGCCTAAATTTCAGGACTGTACTTTTTTTGACTTTGCAAAGCCCTTAATTTGAAGCCTGTAAATAGTAGATAACCTCAGTACCTTTGAACTTGCAAGAGACCAGAGACCATCTAGTCCACAGATTTAAAAAAAGAAAAAAAAAAAGTTATTTTTCCACCTCTGAACTCTTTGATGGAAAGCTTATCTGTTAGATCCAGTATGTAAGAACTAAACTCACAAAGCTGAAACTTTAAAATTGACCTAACAGAACACAATTATTTGATAAGAGGCAAATACCAGAAAGGAGAAGGAAATGGCAGCCCACTCCAGAAATCTTGCCTGGAGAATCCCATGGACAGAGAAGCCTGGCGGGCTACAGTCCAGGGGGCTGCAGAGAGTTAGACGCAACTTAGCAACTAAACCGCCACCACCACCAGACACCAGAAAAGTTAAGTGACTTGATCAACGTCAGACACTTTAGTTAGTGGCAGGGTCACAACTAGAACAGTTAACGCCTGAAGCCAATCCAACATCAGTTTTCTTTGAAAACACGCTGCTGCTGCTAAGTTGCTTCAGTCCCATCCAACTCTGTGCGACCCCATAGACAGCAGCCCACCAGGCTCCCCCACCCCTGGGATTCTCCGGGCAAGAACACTGGAGTGGGTTCTTCTTAGTAAGTAAGATTTGTATTTAGTCATAATACAAACAGATTCTATTTCAAGAACTTGCTACTCTTTCCCACTAGCTAAAGTAGTCAGTTCTCTACATCAAGCGGTAATGTGTACAAATACACTCAGCTGGTAGATGGGTGTGGAAAATGTACATGCTTTCTGAAGATGTATTCTGAAAGCCTACTTTCTCGGAGGCATGCCTGTTTATATTTACTAATGGACAAGCATGGTCATAACTGATACTATCAGGGACACAGAGTCGCTATTGTTCACTAAGTGTTCATCATATGTTATATAATTTATAAAACCTTTAAATTTATTTAGGCTTCACAATTTCTCACTTTAAAGACAAGAACAATGAAGTACAGTGCTGAAACCCGATCACAAAACCCAACTCAACTGCTATTCCAAAACCTCCGAAACAGCGGCCCACACTGTGCATTTTGCTTTGTTTTGGTTGTTATTTCTGAGTTAACCGCCAAGATCAGAATTACTTACACACTCTTGAAAGGCAACCAGACAGATTATATACTGCATGATACCATCTTTATAGTGTTAGAATTCAAGAGTGACAGGAGCCTGCAGGAGGATGGGGGTGGGGCGGGGGTAGTGAGGGATTGTGTAATGCTGGTACCATTGGTTAAACAGGTGCAATCATTTTGAAAACTTACCAAACTATGTACCTACATGGTTTGTGTACATTTTCTGCACGCGCGCTATACTTCAATAAAAACGTTTATTAAAAAAAAATCTCTATATATTCTCTAGGGCCTGACAAAGCCCTAGTTATCTTTCTGCCACCTGTATCACTCCCTAATATTATCTGCTTGGTCTGTATGGACTGTTGGGCCTGTATTATGGTAAAGTACCTTCAGTCCACAGCAATTTCACAATACATAATTAGTACTATCATGCAATGTATTATTGGGACAAAACTACCACAATCATTGTATCTCACCATCCTAATACACAGACATTCTTCTTTGCTGTTGTTGTGTTAGTTGCTCAGCCATGTCCGACTCTCTGCAACCCCATGGACTGCTGCCCACCAGGCTCCTCTGTCCATGGGGATTCTCCAGGCAAGAATACTGGAGTGGGTTGTCATTCCCTTCTCCAGGGGATCTTCCCAACCCAGGGATCGAACCTGGGTCTCCTGCATTACAGGTAGATTCTTTACTGTCTGAGCCACTAGGATAGCTATTCTCAGACATTCTTCTTAGACAGTAGCAGTAACACCTAACTATAAAGTAAAACCTGCTTGAAGAAAACTGTATAATGAACATTATCTACAAAAGTTGTACGCCCATTAATTCATGATAAAAATCACTCATTGCTGAGTTTTATGGGAAAGAAAACGTACATCCTTTTAAACTTGGTGTTAATCAGTGATAACTGTTTATGACCACTTAAGTGTGTCTGGGTATATTTAAGATGTAACAGTTTGGAGATACCAGTTATAAAAACAGGTTATCACAGTATATAATCCACATACATAATTTCATTCTCTGAACAGTGTGGTTGAGTTACATGTTATCATTCCCATTTTACAGGTAGGTAAATGAATATTAGAATATGAGCTGAATTGTCCTCCATCAGAGAGTTTTGCAGGCAGAGCTTATTCATGGCAGCATTTACTGAAAAATATCAGGCTCCATGCAATATAGAGGTAAATTTGCATCACCCTTCTGCTTAGGCTGGAAAAAAACAGGATAGCACTTTACAATCCAAACAGTGCATTCAACAATGGGACATTAAACAAGATGTCTTAAATAGATCTCTTTGTGACTCAGCTTTCTTTTAGTTTATAAAATGGAGATAATACCAAAGATTATTTTGAGGATTGCAGGAATCAACAAGCGCTTAAGTAAGTCCGTTATAGAGACTAACTTAAATGTATTAAAAAGTGATGATTATTTTAACTGCTTAAAAAATTACTAAAGAAGGGTGCCAGTCAGTGGGTTAAAGACAGTTTTTCCAATAAATGGTGTTGGGAAGGCTGGAGAGCCACACGGAAAAGAATGAAGTTGGATCTTTACTTTAAACCATATACAAAAGAGTTAATTACAAACAGATCATACATCTAAAACTTAAGAGCTAAAACTAGAAAATTTTTTAATGAAAACATAGGGAGGAATATCCATGATACTGGATTTGGCAATGACTTCTGGGATATGACACCAAAAACACAAACAACTAAAGAGAACCACCACAGACAAGTGGGACTTCAGCACAATTTTCCAACTCTGTGCGTCAAAGGACACTATGAAAAAACTGAAGAGGCAACCAATGGGAGAAAATATCTGCAAATGATGCATCTGAAAAAGGGTTAAGATCTCCAATATAGAGCGCAGGCGGCTGCGGAGCCGGCTCACTTGAGCGCAGGCAGCTGCAGAGCCACCCCGCGTCCGAGGACAGGGGCGACAGCCGGGAGGAGCCACCCCGCGTCCAAGAGACAGCGGCAGAGAGTCCCGGGCTGTGACGGCGCAGGAA
>SJYA01003645.1:27431-64765 GCA_006410615.1 Neotragus moschatus | reverse complement strand
GGGGTGGGAGGTGGGGGGGGTGGTTCAAGATTGGGAACTCATGTACACCTGAGATGGAAAAAAATAAAAAATTTTAATAAAAAAATAAAATAAAACAAGAAAAAAAAATTAAAACATAATACATGCATATTTACATATAGTAAAGTTACACAATTCACGTTTACACTAGGTGAGTACTTATATAAGTTATTTTTGCTGCTACCCACATCAAGACACTATTTTCTAGCGTCACCAGCAGGTTCTTGATGCCCACTGATGGTTGATATCCCAGCCAAGGGCAACCACTATCTGACCTGTATAACCATAGGCTTAGGTTTGCTGATTTTGAGCTTACCAAATATGGGCTTGTTCGGCATGTTCTCTTTGTGTCCCGTTTCTCCTGCTAAGCATTGCCCTGGGAGATTCCTCCATGATGTGCGTGTGCATAGTAATAATAATAATAAAATAATCTCCCTAAGAGCATTTGGTCCTGATAGGAGGACAAACAGAGTCAGCTGGAGAACCGTTGCTTCTAAACAAATAAAATGGGCAGATGCTTGGGAGAAACCTGCACCACTGTATGGCAATCCTGTGGAGAGGGTAGGTGAAATAGAAGGAGTGATCAAGTGGCCAAAGTGGCAAACAAGGGAAATTCACAAGCCTGGGAGGGTTTGCAGGGAGCACACAGTTGTCACATGACCCTTTGGACTAGTGAGTTTGAGCTACAGGCAGTGTGATTCTGTCCTACTGTAAAGCTATCTTGCCTGTTTCAGGCAGAAGATCAGATTAGGTTCAGATGAGGAAAAGCTTTCATTTTGATCATAGTTGTCAGTAAGCGACTTTTTTCAAACACCAGGTTTCTAGGCAACAGCAAACAAGCTTTGGTTGTAAAAGGAGAATCAGTTCCTAAGAGCTATAAACCGCATTCCAGAACTTTCTCTGGGAGGACATCAGAGGCTATATTATGTTAAATAGTAATAGTAGTAATAATTTTAGTGTAAGTGTTCTTATTTAATGGGGAGGTTGGGGCACCAATTTTCTCTGTTTATAGCTGGTGACCTTCTCGGTGGTTCTTCTTCTTAGAGACTGGTGTACAGAATCTTTATTTCCTAGGAAGGGAAACTAATTACTAACTTGTGACTATCTATAGAAGTTGGCAGGTAAGCTTGTTGGCTGCTCATTAATCCAGCTTTCTATTGACAGAGAAAATTTCTTTGTTTGTCATAACTAAACAAATTAAAATGTATAGAACACATTTTGAGCAGTTAAATAGTTTCAGTTTTTCTATAATTAAGGTAAAATAAGCCGGCACTCACTAAGGTCTGTGTGACCTTGGGGAAATTAGTTCTTGGAGTCTGGGTTTCCTCAACTGTAAAACTATGAGTTTAAATTGCGAACTGTACAGTGCATTTGTAAATGATAATATAATAAATAATAATAATATAATAAATTTCTAATTCAAGTCATGTAGAAAATCTAAAAAAAATTCCCCTTAGATGTTAGGCTTAGCCTTACATCAGTGTCGACTCCAGGAACCAAACATTTGATTTTGAATGACTTTGAATTATATTCTGCTTGAATCTGGGTGCTACATTTGGAGCTCACAATGTACCCCACTGAAGCAGCAGGGAAGCACCAGGAGGCAAAAGAACAATTACTTCTTGAAAAAGAGTGATGAGACCCTGAGAATAGAGTGGTCTTTTCAGTTTAGATAGAGGAAATGCCAAATGCCAGATAACATTGGATTAATTTGGGATCCAGAGAACATTTAGGTCAGGCTAACAAATTTATCTTTATTTTTGCTCTTAGCAACCTGTGTACCAAGTGTTTATTACTCTTGGACAGGTGCCTTCTGTTGATCTGGGAAGAGCTCATTGAGACATGAGTGTCCTTTACGTAGGTGTAACATTAAGTGATAGGGAGTTACACATCAAGCCCATGTTGTAAGAGACTGTGTTTTATGAGGAGGAAATGTTTATGATTAAGAATTTCATAGATAAAATGTAGGTTTAGGCTAGGTTTAAATTATCCTGAATTATAAGATGATTGCCAGGGAAAACATATGGTCATCCTTCATGGATTTGTGCTTATTTCAGGCAAAATCATCCCTGACATCCATTCCTCCTTTTACTGCCCAATATTCAGCTGTCAAGTGCTGATGTAAGGCATGGAAATTTCATTTTTCTTTTCTCCTGCAGAAAGCACAAAGATCCTCCCATGCAATCTTCTAGGCTATTGTCATATGGTATGATTTATGTATTTCTTGTATGCTTCTTTCTTTTTAAAACTGGAAGTATATTTTTCTGTTTTATTGGACTATTTATTCTTTTGACACCCTTGGATGTGAGTTAATGGAACCATGATAAAAGGATAGAGAAGTAGAACAAACAAGCCTGATGGTATAGATTCAGGACTGCCTGACAGATTAAAGATGGCAAGGATAGGAATAAAAGATAAAAATCACCTGACTCATGTGTACGAGGATGGTCCAAATAAACCAGTCCTTGAAGGTTTTGCTACAAAGTGACTCTGAAAAATAAATGCAGAAAAGACTTAACTATGACTGTAGGGATTAAGGAAAGATGTTTGCTTTCCTTAAAAAAATTTAATTTTGATACATTAAATATAAATGCTTAATCTAATAGCCTAGCACATTGCTTTGCACTAAATGAACTTTTAATAGATATTTGTCAAATAAAATAAGGGAAAGGAGTTGGTACATGTGAGGTCAAGGAGATGGAGTAGGCAGACACCTATTAGTTTGTCTGCCACCAGCTGACAGATCCTGCTGGTTATGATTGGTTTAGGGATGGAAACCCTACACAAAACAATCCTGGTGCCTTCTCTCCACGGTGATTGGCCCAGAGAAATGCCTTAGACACAATCTGAGCCAACTGGAAGGCCTCCCCAGTACTTTTAAAATTGTAAACATGGAAACTCATGATAAAGCTGGGACAATGTAAGCGTGAAGACTGCTGGTTGCCTCTCTTCCATCAGGTCAGTTCAGTCACTCAGTCGTGTCCGGCTCTTTGTGACTCCATGGACCATAGCTTCCATACTCAGGAGGAAGTAAGCCTGACGTGGAGAAGTTAACCCACAGACAGAGAAAAGAAAGGGAGAAAAGTCCTGGCCACATTTGTCCCTGGCTCCAGCTGTTTACACAGCCCAGTTTTATCCTTGCCTTTTGTGAGATTTGATCACTCAAGCCAACCCTATCCCCTTCACAAAAGCTCAAAAAGTCCTCACTAATACAAGGGACACTTAAAGTAGAAGTAGAACTGGGCTGATTTGGAAGCAACTAGACTCTTCCCAGGTGGCGCTAGTGGTAAAGTACCTACCTACCTGCCAATGCTGAGGAGGTAAGAGACATGGGTTTGATCCCTGAGTAGGGAAGATTCCCTGCAGGAGTGCATGGCAGCCCGCTCCAGTATTCTTGCCTAGGAAATTGCATGGACAGAGAAGCCTGGGAGGCTACAGTCCACACGATTGCAAAGAGTCGGACAGGGCTGAGCACTGTGAGGATCATGTCTTTCATCTTTCGTTCACAGTGCTTGATGCAGGTGGTAATCGATAAAGGCAGAGTCAATCCAAGTATATTTATTAAGTATCCAGGAAACATGCTAAGTCCTGGGAATGAAGCAGTGAGCAAGACAAATGCAGCCCTTGCCCTTGAGAAGCGTTTAGTCAGGAAAGAGCACAGACATAACTGGTAGTGGTGATAAAAAGCGAGGCTTTCTTGATAGAGGAGTATTTAATGAGGGTTATTGGCTGACAGATAGATAGCCTAGCTAATCTAGGCTATCTAAGCAAAGAAGGAATTATTAACTAACGGGCTGTTTCAGAGAACCCAAGGGAGAGAATGCAGCCTAACCTTAGAGAGGACAGGGACAGAGACTGGAGAGACACTGTCCACCCAGAAGCGTCCTTTCTGACTCTCCTGTCTGCTTCTCTTCATCTGTTCCCCGAGATGGTTCACCAGTCTGAGTGCTATTCTAAAGCACTGGTCACAGTTAAAATCTGGTCACAGCTCTGAAGAACAAAGCTATCTAAGGAAAATAAATTGCCTAGGATTCCTCTGAAGAGGAATACCTAGTTTGACGTAATCCTCGGATGAGTTGGTAGGCTGAGTGGGTAAGCCCTGAGGACATGCTCAAATTGCACAAGCTGAGTGCTGTAAAATCTACACATAAACCAAGAAGAGTGAGTGTGACTGGGAGGGACAGAGTTAGAAAGGACAGGGAGGAGGGAGAAACTGCATGACTACCCTTCTCATTAACAAGAGATGACACAAGTTGAAAGATATTGATGACCAGATACTTGTAATGATAATGGTGATAGAGAACTGTGTTCTGTCTGGGTTGGAATGAATGAGACAGTCCATGGCAAGAAGGAAGACAACCTTCTTATATAAGTTAGAAAACCAGCTACCTGGATAGGCCCATTCTCTCAATGCTGCCAGAGAAGGAGCTCTGATCAGCTGGTCTTGGGACTGGTCTGACAGGTGAGTGGGGTCATGTACAAAATGACAAGGAGATAGACGAACAGTTAAGGGGAGTCTTGTGAACTGGTCAGATGTTCTGAAAAGTCTTCAATACGGGGAAGAAATGGGTGTCCAGGAAACATATAAGAGAAGTGTCTCATGCTAAATACGCTTCAAATAAAAGCATGAGTTAAGTTAGACTTTCTCGTATGATGTGTCAAAAGCTGTGATATATACAGAAGGAAGACAAAACTATGAGATAGTTGAAGAGTGAGAAAATGCCAGGAGGTAGAAAGAGTAAGTAGACTCTGTGATTGTGAGTGAAGCAGAAGCTGAGACAGAAGCTCTAGAGACTTTTCTGACGTGGCGAGGGCCAACGGTGACCTTGTGAGCCGCTGAATGCTGTTCTCAGTGTCCTTGAGGTCCGATTTGGAACAGAGAGCTATTATTCCTAAGACCTGGTGGTGGTTTAAATGCTGGACTTTTCCTTGTTTTTCTTACTTTCTTATTTTCTCCAGTATTCTTACAAGTAACTATCATGGTTGAGCTGTCCTGAACATATTTATGTTTCTGAGAATCTGAAAGAGCTTAATAACCAAACAAGCAAGGAAAGAGAGAAAAGAGGGAAGTAGGGAGAAAAGGGAGAGAAAAGGGAGGTAGGAAGGGAGCAGAGAGTGAGAGAGGAGGGGAAGAAGGAGAAAGAGAAAAAGAAATGAGAAGGATCCAGGCTAGCATGTGGATTTTTATAATTGACTTAGGAATTAAGTTCTACCTTTAGACAATGGAATTTTTGCACCTTGCTTTATGGCCGTGGATATGTTCCAGTGTCTCCTAGTTTACAGTCTATGGGAACGTGAATAGAATTTGTGTCCTATTGTTATGTGAAAATTGTATAAATCTTGATTATGTTGAATTGGTTCACAGTCATTTTCAGATCTAAGATATCCTTCAACTTCTCTGTATATTCATTCTATTGATTTTTGAGAGTTTGATATTGAAACTCCAACGAAAAATGTCAAAATTTATTTACGTAAAAAATAATTGTAAGATATAGTGGAACTATAGATAAACTTGTTTTGTGTTTTCCAGGTTTCCTGTAAATGTGTTATCATGTGCTGTGTGTGCCCAGTCACTTCAGTCTTGTCTGACTCTGCGACCCTAAGGACTATAGCCTGCCAGGCTCCTTTGTCCATGGGATTCTCCAGGTAAGAGTACTGGAGTGGATTGCCTTGCCTTCCTCCAAGGATCAAGCCCACATCTCCTGCATCTTCTGCATTGCAGGTGGATTCTTTAATGCTGAGCCACTGGGGAATCTCAAAATATATCATACTTTCATAATTAAAAAAAAATTTTTTTTTTAAGAGTTAAGTTCTCCCCTTCAACTGGGTTCCTTTCTCACAGTTTCTGTTTGCCTCTCCAAACCCGCTTCTTTACTCCCTATAATCCTTTTTCTCTCAGGCTCTGTGTAAAAAACATATCCTACCAGTCTTTCTCATTTCCCTTTCTATTTAGTTACAGCTAGTGATGTGCAGATGCTAACTGGGTTACTTAACACTTGACTTATGCAAATTTGACCTTACACAAATTATTACATAAGGCTCACAATAATATTTTAGAGATGTAGATAATTTTGCATAATGTATGGAAACAAAAAGTATTCTAGTGGATAGATGAATGCTAAGAATCAAGGCCTAAAATAGCCCTTACAAGGAAAGAGACAATTGCTCCTGACTTCGCTGTCTATCTATCCCTGCATTGATGGGTCACACAACTCTGCCGTATCCTTCACCTCTGCTGTGGTAGGGTCTGCAGTGAAGTGCTCAGGCCTGGGGTCCCACTGCTGGGGGAGTCACATCCTTTTCCTATCATTTGCTGGCTGAGTGACCTTGGGTAAATCATATAATATCTCTAAACCTCAATTACCTAACCTACACAGTAGAGATAAGATTTCATTCCTTGGAGCTGCTATAAGAAATAATCGGATAGTGTTAGCATAATGCCCAGCCTGTAGTGAATAGCCTTGCCAGGAAACTGAGAGCCTGATACTACTTACCCTAATGATAAGATTCTTTCTTTCCTGACCGACTAGTTAAGCCCTTTTCAACTTTTGAGTCATGAAAAAACAAGGGATCAACGGTGCACACTGGAGAGCATCAGTAGTAGAAATGTGGTCCTCCGGGGCTTCAGATCAAAAACTATTTTTTTTCAGATGTGAATTGGATGGATCTGAATTTGTATGAAGTGAATTTCGCGTTCTTCTTAAATGCTTTTCCAGGTGTTTGGCAGGGCTCTCAATTTCCTCTTTCCAGATTCCTTTCTTTCATTCCAGGCTCTCTTGCATAAATAGATGTGAGGGGAAAAGCACTTAAATTGGGTTTAGCGGAAGAGAAGGAGGGTTCAAGGTTTGTAACCTAAATAGTCTCCCTATTAAAAACAACTTCCTGCAGAAACTCAGGCCACATGCCTTTAAACTACAGTACAGTGGAATAAAACACTCCTCAGCTCTCAATGAATGGGGAATTTATCAGGTTGCCTTTTTAAAAATCTCCTTTTGTGGAAGCAGTGAGAGTCTCGGGAACCATGTTCATATCCATAATAATGAAGCCAGATAAGGGTGCACGACTCAGATTCTGCCCATCAAAAAATGAACTATCGAAGCACCATGTGAAAAGCTTTGATAAGGCTCTGGGAAGACAGTTTATGCAGTCCATTTGTCATTGAATATGGTCTCATCCTTAGCACAACATTTTTAAACAGCTTGATTTTTTAAAAAAAATCAATAGTCCTTGAGTAAGAATGATATCAGGACAACAATCTTCAATTTAATATTGAGGGCTTTTTTTCCACATCTCTTTTAGCTTTAAACCAACTGGCTTGTATCAAAGTGTAAATTCCAACAATGATGTTCCAATGCTTCCAGATTAATCCTTTCTTACTTTTGTCATGTAACACAGGTACAGACTCTTTTCTCTCTTACCAGTGGTTTCTGGACTTGACTTTTGAGCTGGAGAAACTCTTTTATCAAATAAAATCTTACTCAGAAGTCAACAGCAGAGACGAGCAGCTTAGGAAGTGTCTCCTCTTAGGAAGATTGTTGGAAAACCACTGCCCTATGCCAGGAATGCCTTGTCTGACCGGCAGACTTCATAGCCAGAATAGAGAAGCAATCAACATGCAATTTGCTCAAAGGATGACAATTTATTAGGTCGCACGCAAATAGAAGATAATAGTATATAATAGCTACATTCATGAAAAAGTTGCTTTACAGTGTTCTGCTTTGCCACTAGGCATAGAAATGGCTGCAGGTTCAAGACTGCATTTTCAGGTCTGCATTCTCTGCTGTCACCAAGGTGTGACAGGCTGGCGTTCTGGAGCAACCCATAACAAGCAGGTGGCTTTCTTGCCTCTCTCCAGAATGAGCTTCCCCTCAATAAGTAGTCTGCACACATCTTATGTCCAGGCCTTTCAATTCTGGTGACTGATCACTGGAAATGTGGGTCCAGACCATGGCCCATCCAAAGATGGTACAAAGACATTCTCCCAAACTGCTCTGACTTTGACATAAGACTGGGGAGAAGGGAATGTTTCCTCCAACCCAAGCATGATAAATTTAATTTTTTTAAAAAGGATCCTAGAGGCATTATTTTATAACAACCCCTTGTATTATTTTTGAGAAGACTAACCATCCTTACAATGAGCCCCATTTTCTAACTCCAGAGTGAAATCCTTTTTTGTAAACAAAGGAAAAGCTTTTTCAAGTTTCTAAACAAAAAGTTACCTAGCAGACTAGTAGAGTAGGGCAAATACAGTAGCATGGTCTTACTTGTATAGCACAAAACTAGGTATAGCAATGCATCAAGAGTTTTTCAGAGGGTAAGACAGTCGTGATTGTGTATTTTCCTTTTGAACCCTTGCATTGAAAAGTCCCTTTTGCCCTGCTTCCAGTTTCTCTGCCATTGTCCCTTCAATGGAGGCCAGCACCATTCCTCCCAGCTGCTGCTAGTCTTATCAATAAGGAGGTTTATGCTTCATGTCTGACTCCTTTTCACTAAGGAAAGTAAGGAGTAAGGCTGTCCTGGAGCTCTGTCACACAGGCTCATTATGATTGTTAAATTTTCCAAAATTTTGCAAGCCACTCTTAAAAATTGAATTGTGTAAACTTAGAACTAAGCTAACAATTTAAAAATAATAAACACTCAAAATTCATGACTTTGCTATTTTACAACTATCTGCATTTATTGTATGTTTATGGCAGAAATTTCATAGAAGGTTATGCTATTTGTGACTTCTTTCCAATCTACTTTCAGTGATATCAGTTTGGCAACTTGAAATCAATCATTCCAAGAGCATTTACACTATGGAAATTGTTCACTATGAAAAAGTTAGGGCTTTTTTATTTTCTGGAGAGCTAGTTGTTAAATGTTTACCATCACGTTCTTGGCAAAGACAGTGTCAATGGATGTCTATTTCTTTGTGGATGCCAGACCAAATCCTGACTTAAGTTTCCATGACTGATTTGTGGGACAGTTTCCCATCAACTAGCTATTTTTTAATACTGATGTGAACTCTGATAGTCACAAGTGGTTTTCCTTGTTCTTCAGTGATCACTGAAAATCAGTAGCAATGAAGAATTGAGTTGCTGCTGCTACTGCTGCTAAGTTGCTTCAGTCGTGCCCGATTCTGTGTGACCCCATAGATGGCAGCCCACTAGGCTCCCCCATCCCTGAGATTCTCCAGGCAAGAACACTGGAGTGGGTTGCCATTTCCTTCTCCAGTGCATGAAAGTGAAAAGTGAAAGTGAAGTCACTCAGTCATGTCTGACTCTTAGAAACCCCATGGATTGCAGTCTACCAGGCTCCTCTGTCCATGGGATTTTCCAGGCAAGAGTCCTTAGGTTTCAACAAAAAATAAAAACACTGTGTCAATCAACTGTGTGGGTAGCACCTTACATTATTAGAAAAGCAGCAAAGATATGGAACTCGTAAATCGATTGCATAAACATATCAGACAGAGATAGAGAAGAAGCTGTCCCAAGAGGAAGGACATAAATTGAGTTAGGTGAAAAGAAAAGAATGCATTCAAATGAGGAAATGTACTGCATTGAAAGGTTACTGTCGAATTACAACGCCGGGATTCTTGGCCTCCGGAGGAGAAGAATTCAATCCGGGGCCAGAGACGAGGCTTGATCACTCAGAGCGTTTGTGTAACAAAGTTTTATTAAAGTATAAAGGAGACAGAGAAAGCTTCTGGCATAGGCATCAGAAGGGGGCAGAAAGAGTACCCCTCGCTAGTCTTTAGCTGGATGTTATATAGTCACCAGCGGTCTGTTAATGAAAGAAAGGAATGTCTCAAAACTTAGAATGGCACCAGGCCCCTCACCCATAAGATATATTTTGGGATAACCTTGGCTCCAAATGGTTTATCTTGAGCCATAAAATGATTAACCTGAATCTTGAAGAAGGGCAGATCACCATACAAATAGTTTCATTTACATAGATTAGAGGAACAATATCGGAGTATAACATTACTGGTTTATCAAGCAGGTTCTGAGCCCAAAAGACAGAACCGACTTGAAGACAGAGTTTGGGGTAAATGCATAGTACATTAGCATAGCTTAAGATAAACATTTCCATAAGAAAAAGGCATTGGTTAACTTTAGGTGAAACCAGGTGTCATTATGGCAACACAGAATTTTAAGAGAAACCTCCTTTTAAATTTGTATAGAGAAGGAAAAAATAGTGCTAGTTTGTTTCCTCCTGCCACTTAAGAGAGAAAATGTCTGACACTTGCAGGCTATTCCCTCCGTTTGGAGACCCCTGGCCTTCCTGCCTGTTACTCTCTCAGCATGTGTCCATAGTTTGGGGAGAATGTGAACTTATTAGCTAGAGTCTGGGATATTTTTGCTGGGCAATAGTTTGTCATTGGTGGAAAGAAGATTTTACTGAAGTTAGAGGGGTCAGATCATAGAAGAATGAGTTCGAGAGCATCCAACGGTGATGATCTTATGTGCTCATGCTCAAGGCCAGGCCCACCCGTAGAGAGGAGGGATGTGTTCCTTGCGGGTGCCTTTCTGTATTGTGGCCTTTTAGGGATGTCATTGACTGTGTCTGCTTTCCTGGAACCCGACCCTTCACGTCTCTGAATACAGGCAGTGCTCATCTCTGCCTGAGTTGCTAATGTACCCCTAGTCTCCAGTGCTTTTCTAGAATTAGCCTCTCTTCTTGATTCATCCTAACAACATTTTCATTGGTAGATAAGGCGTGTCTGTTTCAAATAGGGCTGTGACTAGGGTGATTGTTTCTGGTGCAAAGTTTAAAGGACAAAAACTTAATAATCAAGATAAATACTTTAATGCAATGTTTCAAGATAGCAAAATTAATGTAAAAATCCACAATTTTTTGATTAACTATTCCAAAAACTTGGATGAAATATTCACATTTTAAATAACAACAGCATCCTTACAACAGTTTAGTAAGAAGAGTGAGAGTTCTTATTTGTAAACCAGTCTTCCAAATGAACTGCTTTCTTTGCATTCTCATTTCTTGTGAGTGTTAGATTCCTCTCAGGGAAGACTTGGTCCCCAAAGGCTACAAACTGCTTAAGCATCAACTAGCTTTAAAACAAAACAAAGACTGCCTCACCTCAATTGCCTTGACTTCCTTCCAGCTATCACTTCTCTGATCTTCCTTTTACATGTTTCAAGTTTCTTGAAAAAAACAAAAAAAGAGTCCAAGATCAACATCTTTGTGTTCTCACTTCCCATTGGCATTTTCTCACAGGACAGTCTTGATTATTCCTGATGTACTGTTTTTTTTTTTCCTTTTTTTTTTTTTTTTTCCATACTGCATGGCTTGTGGGATCTTAGTTCCCCTACCAGGGATTGAACCCAGGTCTACAGTGATACCCATGTCTTAACCACTGGACTGCCAGAGAAGTCCTCATCCCTGTCTTCTTGAGGAGTCTCTTCTCCTTTGACGTCTGTGATGCCACGTTTCTCCTGCTCCCCAACTTTCCTCCTCAGACTTTTTGCAGGCTTGTTTATTCCTACCCTGTCTAACGTCGGTAATTCTCTGACCTGATGTTAGCCCTCTTCTCTCTTTCCTCCTTTGGTGACCACGTACCTCCCCACAGATCAATGTCACCAAGGAGCACATGACTCTTTTGTCCACGTCCAAGTCTTTCCCGAGCTACAGATTCCTACATAAACCATCCCCCTTGGCCCTCCCCTAGGAAACTCAAACTCAACATATCCAAACGGCCATTGTTTGCCACCGCTTCAGTCTGCTTTTCCCAAACTGTTCAGGTGGCCCTGGGAAGCCAACAAAGAAGACTCCTGAGTCTTTCCTTTCAACAAGCTAGGGCTCAGGAGCCCTGAGCGCCCTTGG
This sequence comes from Neotragus moschatus, assembly GCA_006410615.1. Lineage (NCBI taxonomy): Eukaryota > Metazoa > Chordata > Mammalia > Artiodactyla > Bovidae > Neotragus > Neotragus moschatus. Next base: position 52,921 of record SJYA01003645.1, on the reverse strand, counting down.
AGATGCCACCTCTGCCATGGAAGGAGCTGCCAGTGGAGGCCCCAGGGCCCCCTTTCAGTATCTGTGCACACCCCTGGGACACAGAACTCCTGGAGGCCGTCCTCCAGCAGTCTGCTCAGGGCATCCGTCCCCTCTTCCTTTCCGCCACCCCGCTGCCTTTCTGCCCTCCCTCCCTCTGTGCAGAAATACGAGCCTTCTTGTTTCCTCTGGACCTTTCATCTCCCCACCTTCCTTCCCTCGGTTCTCCACTGATACAAAAAGCTTCAGAAAGACCATCCCCCGCCACTTGACATGAAACCAGCAGCCCACTCCCCTGCTGCCCCGCGTGCCCTTGTCTGCTTCATTTTTGTAAACATCGCTTATACACATCTGACTTAGATCAATATTTATTTGACTGTTTATTGTCCTTTCCCATCAGTATGTATACATTTCCTGCAAACCGACTCTGTTTTATAAACTCTGTATAATCATTACCTAAAATACTGTCTGACATTTAGTAGATGTATAATAAATGTTTGTTAAATGAATGAACGTGATTTCCTGTCACATCCACTCTAACATGTCTCATCTCTAGTAGTTTCCTCTTTCACGCATTCAATACATGTTGCCCTTGATCCTTGGCTGAGCCCTGCACAGAGCTGGGGCCCGCCTGCTGCTTCAGATCTCCCTGTCTCCGGCCAATACTTTTGGAATTGCTCCCCTCACTGGTCTCCACGTTTTCAGTCAAGCCTCCCTTTTACCTGTTCATCATGCTGTTCCAGATTCTCTTTCCGACTTAGCTCAAATTGATAGTTTCTCTCTGACGTTTTTTCCAACAACTTCAGGGGAGTTGTTGGACATTCCCAGAGTCCCAGTGTAGCTTGTAGAAGTAGTTACCACGGCTCACATACCATGGCACTTTGCTACACTTACTTACACATCTATCACACTCTATTTGAATGTAAGCCCACTGAGGGCAGATACTACCATTTATTTGCCCCGGATGGAGGAGCCTGGAAGGCTGCAGTCCATGGGGTTGCTAGGAGTCGGACACGACTGGGCGACTTCACTTTCACTTGTATGCATTGGAGAAGGAAATGGCAACTCACTCCAGTATTCTTGCCTGGAGAATCCCAGGGATGGGGGAGCCTGGTGGGCTGCCGTCTATGGTGTCGCACAGAGTCGGACACGACCAAAGTGACTTAGCAGCAGCAGCAAGTCTTATTTACCCTTACTACTAATACAATGCCAGGGGTATCATGAAGGCTTGATAAATGTTTGTTGAGTAAGTGAGATCATAGTATATTCAATGAGTTATTTACCCTTATGCTAGAGTTCAAAGCTCTTAAAATCACAGAGTGTTTGTCTAACTTTAAGAAATGGTGTCACCACATAGCTCTATATAATATGTAAAAGGCAGGTAGGGTTATCTTCCTCTAACAGAAGGAACACTAGATTTATATGTGTATCCTAAGATTAGTTGGCACCCAAAACTGGCTTGATAGGATCAAGTCCAATGTGCAGATTATTAAACTAGAAGCTAAGGGATTATCAAAGAAAAGTATAAACATTCTCTGCCTTCAAAGATTATGTTAAATCAAGGAGAGGACAACATACATAGAACATAGGGCTTCATCAGACTCTCTTTTCACAACCATGAAAGAGGACCACCCAAATATCAGGACAGAAAAAGACATTTTCCAACCAGGCTGAAACGTCCTCCGCAGGAAATCAGCGTCTTTGTTCAGATGACAGCTGCTTACCCAGCGAACTCCAAGGAGAGGACAAGCACCTCTTGCAGGCCTGCAGTGCTCTCTAACGGCCAGCTGTCCAGGGCAGGCAGCAGGATCGCGCGTTCTGAGGCTCCAGTCTCAGCATCACCTCCAGAATGCACCTGGAGGGGAGAAGCAGCTGGGGCAGAATTCATGGGGAAATGGTGAATTTCTCAAGACTATTCTAGGCTAACTATCACCGACAAGTCAATAGGCAGAGGCTTCCATTTTGAAGGAGGTTGCTAAAAAAAAAAGAGTAAGATCATGATTCTAAAACTAAATCAAAACTCCGTCATTTCACTTCAAAACTGTGATATTCTGGCTTTCTAGGAAATGATTGTGCAAAAAGAAAATGAGACAGGAAAGTAAATTACATATGTCCCTTCCTTCCTGAATCTCCCTTCCACCTCCCACCTTTCCTATCCCTGTAGGTAGGAAAGTAAATTAATTTGTAGACACCTTTCATGTAGTTTGAATTGCTCTTTCAAACCCTTTCCCTTAATTAATCCTCACAACAATATTGCAAGATAACTATTTCTAGTTTTACTTTTATAGAAGAAGATACTGTGGGGGAGAAAGGTTCACATAAAAATATTAATGATTTATTTCTCTCAGTATGAATCATGGAATTTTCTTTCATTCTGTAGGTTATATCCTATTAGTCTCATTATTAATATTGTTCCTTTCCCCAGCATTAGCCAGGGAAGCTCCCTCAAGTGAACTTTTGCATTTTTCACATGTCCCCATCTTTTCCTTACTCTCTGACACCACAATACATTTCAGATTCCTTCCGCATTTTTCTTGCCTCAGTCCTGGAATCAGCCAAGAATATACTCCTTTTATTGGATAATGATTTAAAACTAAAATCTGAGTGCCAGGTGGGCTCAATGCTGAAATGTCACTGTTTCTAGGCTCCTGTAAGGAAAAAATATAAGAAATATTAGTATAATATATGTCTAACACAGACATTCCACATACACTCTTCCCTCTCTCTCTGAATATATTAAAGATCGTGAATTCATACTGATACCTCTGATTCCAAATCTCCACCCCGTGGTTCATTCTAGCCTGCCTCATTCTTTCTCCAGCAGTGGGAAGCCAAACTCTCATGAGCTGCAATATATTTATTTACTTAATCCATTCTGGAATACACGTAATGAAGTTGCTTAATTGTGAGTGAAAACCCAGTGAATATCAAGTGAATATCAACCCAGTGAAAAACAAGTTTAGCAACAATATTGGGTACAGTTCTTTGTCTTTAGCCTTATAATATATAGTCCAAACACTCTTTTCCAAATTTGTTGCCTGGGGTGTTTTGAGTTTCCTGTACTTCCTGATTCATTTTAACTGATTTACATTCTTGCAGCCATATATGAGAGTTCCTATTCCCCCACAGCCTGGGCAACAGAAAACGTTGTCATACTTCTTAATATCACCAATTACATAATGAGAACTTGTATCTCAGTGTTGTTTTAATTAGAATTTCTCTAATTATGTGTGGAACATTTAATTAATTGATACTTATAATATCATATTTTTATTGAAAATATTTTCGTATACTGTGGACTGTTTTTATACCTTTTTGATGAGCTGTGTTTGTGTCTTTTCTCCATTTTTCCATGAAATTCCTAGTCCTTTATCCTTCAATTTTCAAAGAGGACATTTAGGCATCTTTCTATGGATCTGTCATTTGAAATTCTGTACAGATTCTGATGCTTATATGATAAATTCTCATTTATCTTACTTAGTTGTATTTAACTTCTATAACCAATTTTATTCCTTAGAAGGAATTTAGAGCAGCACTTCACATCTTTTCTGTAGTTATACTGTTTGCATTTTACAAACACACATTTTAATCACAATGTGGCTAAATGACTGCAGCAGGATCAAAAAACATATTCATGCATAAACTCCTTCATGCAACTCTTTCAGGAAATATTTACTTTCAGGAGAACAAACAAATATTTTTAAGAAAAGAAGTATTTCAACTTGTCCATCCCATAATTATGATACTCATTCTTACAAAAAGCAAGAGGTAGCTTTATAAGTAATTGTACTCAAGATAATAAGTAAAATAAGTGCAAAGAATGAAGGAGTGGTGAAAAGTACTGAAACGGAGATGAACCTAGAGATTAGGTAGCTTCACTAAGATCACATACAGTGTCACAGACTCAGCTATGCAAATTCTGGTTACCAATTAGAAGGTTTCATTTTATATTCTCATTAGCTCTTTGAGAGAACAAATAATTTATTAAACTTTGCAGATGGTACTAAATGAGGTGTTTTCAACAGAGGAAAGAATAGAAACATGGTACACATGAAACTAACAAGGTTAGAAATGTAGACAATCATGACATGTGATTAATCTCAGGAAAATACCAACTATGGTGCACTGGGAGCAAACACTGGTATTCCAAGTTAAAAGAAATCCAAGAGGATAAAACTCTAAAGGACTTGGGCATGACAAATAGACGTATTAATAACTAAGACAATAAAATCACTGATAGTTAATTTGAAAAAGCTTGAGAAACAAATGAATAATAATAATAATAATCTGCTGCATTAAGGAGCATTCACCATCCACACAGTAGCTCACAGGTTGTTGTGTCTGGTCAGATTCAATCATCACATTTTGTTGAATCTGTGACATTTTTCAGAAATCTGCATTTGAACTCACAGACATCCTGCCACTCATTCCCTCTTGTTTTACATTTGGCAAATTTTAGGAATTTGTGTGTGTTAATTCTCTTGTGTACTGTAATATCCCTCTCCTCTTTTCAGTGCTGGGGTGGAATGTGAATCATTCTGGATCTGGCTGATTGCATCACTGTGGTACCATTCTTGATTTGATCTTATATACCCATATTTCCTGAAAATTCTAAGATAGATCACAGTAACGGTTGGGCAACTTCTGGAAATGGTCAGATAGTAAACGTTTTAGGGTTTATGGACTACAAAGCTCTGTCACAACTACTTAACCCTGCCATTGGAGCAAAGAGGCAGCCGCAGACAGTGTTTGAAAGAATGGGCATGGCTGTGTTTCAATACAGTTTGAATTTTCAAAAACCAATGACGCAGTGTCAGCTTGGGCAGAAGGAGTAGCAAGTGTGAAAACCTGGAGACCAGTGAGACTGTGCCTTTGTTCTTTTCAAATTTCGGTCTGCCTTGAATCTTTGTGGAGCACCCCTCCAGGGCTGGAAATACTGTCTCATCAGTCACCCCTCACAGTATTAGCAGTAAGTCTGGCCAAGAGTCCCCGGTCCTTCAGGCAACAGGCCTCTGCTTTTCTCCTGTTTCACTGCTGTCAGAGGCTCAGTTCTCCCAAAGAGTTGCTCTCCTCAGGACCCCACTACCTATGGAGGTATTGTTTGTCTCTTCCCTACTTTTGGTTTTCTTCAGAGACCTCTGACCTACATCTCTTTCTTGGGATTTAGACAGCGCTGTCCTAGGACATAGCAAAGCTGGGAACATCTCTGATTCTGGTCACTCATGAGGTCCATGTTGCTTTAGAGCCCCCATCACTGAGGTAACCAGTGCAGAAATGAAAAAGAATCCGCCTGGTAAAGACCTGGACGTGGACACAGTCTGTAAACAGAAGAGCAGAACCGGGGCGGCTCACCGCCTCCTCCTCCCAGCAGCCCCTCCCTCACCCCCTGCAGCCGCTGCCCCTTCTCCACCGCTCCTCCCTTTCTCAGAGCAACTCTAAAGCTGATTGCATCTGCTTCGCTCCGGGTGCCAGTGCTAGAGGGGCGGGAATTAGCTTATTTGCTCCAAGGTACTCCCTCATCCGCAGAGATCACTCGCTAACAAACTTTCCCAGCGAGCTGCTTCCCACACGCCTTTCTAAACACTGCACCAGCCTTGGCTTCTGCAGCCTTGGCTTTCCATGTCTTCTCTTCCTGGAGAGCTCCAGCTCAGCTGATCCTTCCTTTGTCACCGTGTCCCAGCCTCTCTCTCCCAGAACCTCAGCAGGATGAGTTCACCCTCCCCCTGCTCCTGCAGCTCCCTGGGGAGGTGACCACCGCATTCCCATGCTATGCTGTTATCAGATGTTTGCCTCTCTGTGTCTCTGACTAGACCTTGACTGTCTGAGGTCTGGCATGTTATATCTTACTCCCTTTTCTGCTTCCAGGGCCTTGCAGTATCTCCTGAGTAATGTTTAAATGATTTCATGAACTACTTTGTTTCACATGAATATTTAGCATAGATAACAAAAAAGTACAATTCTCAAGAGATTTCACACATTCTGCTAATGCAAAGTGGGGAACTAAAGTCCAATAGTTAAGTGACAAGTTTCTGATTCTCAGCTGCGTCCCCACCTGAAATGAAGAGGGGCAGTGGATGAAAAAAAGCACAGCTGAGGAAGTTCCACACTTTATTAGTCTACCTTTGGCCTGGACCCTAGGGTTTTATAATTGCAAGGAAGGGTTGGCGTCTGGAATATCGCTTCCTCTTCCACGGGCAAAACATCTCTAGTAATTTCCATCTTATTGGACTATGTCTCAACCATGGTGGTGGTTTAGTTGCTAAGTCATGTCTGACTCATGTGACACCACCAGGCTCCTCCGTCCATGGGATTTTCTAGGCAAGAATACTGGAGTGGGTTGCATTTCCTTCTCCAGGAGATTTTCCTCACCCAGGAACTGAACACATGTCTCTCCAGGAATGGAACACATTGTAGGTGGATTCCCCATCTCAACCCTGCAGCTAGCTATGAGTATAACATTTCAGTTACCAAAACTCTGCTGACCTAGGATTCCTCAGGATCCTCAGACTAAAAAAATAGCATGTCTCAGGAGAGAGAATTTTAAAAGTAATAAAAATAAAACAAAGGTAATATGACACCTAGCTATGTTGGTGCCTTTCTAAACTACTAACACCATAATCAGGCTTTCTGCTTCTGTTTCATTATGTGACAACCAGAGACTGTAAACACTGTCAGTGGCAGAGAAAATAGTGTCTAGAAACAAATAAGGAAAACTAAAGATGAAACTGGGAATATGTGCAGAGCTTATTCTTTGGTATTCTGTGGTCATGACAGCTTCTGCTCTTATGAAAGTACTGTGTGTGGTGTTCTTTTTCTCTATAATGATTACTAAAACTGTGTGACTTGTGGAATTTGCCTTTGAAAAAATGCAGTGAGTGTTTAATCGTTCCGGGTGTGAGTAACCACATTCTGTTCAAGTGTGCTTCCAGCCCTTGCTTTGCTCCTTATCAGCGACAGTACTCCAAACACTTGTCTCAATTTTAAGATCAAAGCTGATGAAAAACAGACCTCTAAAGGGTTGAATTGCCTTCTGCATTTTTGTGCATCAGAAGAAAATACCTATACCACTTGAAAGGGCTGAAATTTTTTAGTGCCTCATCTTCAGACTGTGAATTCTGCTTTGCTTATTTCTTATGCTGTCAATGTCATCTGCTTCATGAAATGTATCTTTTAATTAATTATTCTTGTCTCGAATTGTCTTCTGTGGCTCACTATCAGGGCAAGAATTCATATTAATAAAATAAAATCTGTCACGAAAGGAAACTATCTTGGCTTATTTCAGGGTAAAATTAACCTCATTTAAAATCACCTTAATTGATCTTTTTTCAGAAAAATCTTTTTGTTGTTTATATATATATTTGAAGTTGCTTATAGCATGGCTTTTCTACAAAGGCGCAGTTCAGAAACATGGAAACACTAAATTATAGAAGAGCTGAGAAGTCTGAGAAAGCATTTGAAGAGAATCCTAAAGCTAGAAGCCAAATCAACAACAGAAAAACAGCAACAACAACTCTATTCACATTCTGTTCTATGGGGAATCTTCAAAGAGCATTTCCCAAAAATGCATTATAAAGTATGAGTAGTTTAGATTCTACAATGGTCTCTCTGCGTTTTTATTAAAACAATGGAAACCACTATAAATAATAGGGAAAGGGTGTATAATGCAAGTGAAGGTAAAAGTTAAAACAAATTGAAACAAAATGAGTGATAAAATAACTAGATAACACTTCCCCAAAGACAACCTTAAAAACACTGATAGAATCATTTTCAAAGGTAAAATACTTACCAAAGCAAACTTTCTTATGCTTTGGAAAATCAGAATTTACTATGCTTTGGAGAATCTGAGGATTTACATAGATTCCCACACTGTTTTCAATATACTCCTTCAGGAGTGAATATGCAATCTTTCTAAGAATGAGGATGAAGGTCACTGTTCTTTTAGTCTAGATACCAGGAAGATTATGATAATGTCATTAAGACCCACGACATGGTAAAGAAATACCACTGGACTAGAAATGAAAAACTGTAGTATCTTGTCCCAGATACACCATTAACTGGCTTTGTGACCTTGGGAAAATCAATGATTTTGATGTTGCTTAAGTATCTGAATACTATGCACAATGTTGGGCATATTTTTGTAATAGAAAAGAATCCTTGATTTCCAGGTTCTTTCCCCATAGTAAAGAGAGACTGTCTGTAAACATAATCAGAGTATAGAATTATAGATGCAACAATAAGAAGTAAATGGGATGGGCGCTGGGGCAAGAGGAGACATTTCAGGAACTTGAAGCCTTTGGTCTTGCTGTATTTGAGGGGTAGGGTGAAGATAAATCTGGAGACACAGACAGGAAGCAAATTGTGGAGTTGTTTTAAGGTAAAATAAGGGTTGGAATTTTATCATGTTATGAAATGAGATTCAAATTTTAGTATTCAACAGAATTACATGGGGAGCTTGTTAAAGACACACATCTGCCTTTATGATGGTGTCAGAATCTCCAGTGGCAGGACCAGGACATTGTTTTTAACAAGCCCCTCAGGTTCATCTAACATACACAAAGTCTGAGAATAACTGGTATGGTCAGTGGGCATTTAACAAACGCCCCCAAATGGGAAATAGATGGGGAAACAGTGGAAACAGTGTCAGACTTTATTTTTCTGGGCTCCAAAATCACTGCAGATGGTGATGGCAGCCATGAAATTAAAAGATGCTTACTCCTTGGAAGAAAAGTTATGACCAACCTAGATAGCATATTCAAAAGCAGAGACATTACTTTGCCGACTAAGGTCCATCTAGTCAAGGCTATGGTTTTTCCAGTAGTCATGTATGGATGTGAAAATTGGACTGTGAAGAAGGCTGAGTGCCGAAGAATTGATGCTTTTGAACTGTGGTGCTGGAGAAGATTCTTGAGAGTCCCTTGGACTGAACGGAGATCCAACCAGTCCACTCTGAAGGAGATCAGCTCTGGGATTTCTTTGGAGGGAATGATGCTGAAGCTGAAGCTCTAGTACTTTGGCCACCTCATGTGAAGAGCTGACTCATTGGAAAAGACTGATGCTGGGAGGGATTGGTGGCAGGAGGAGAAGGGGACGACCGAGGATGAGATGGCTGGATGGCATCACTGACTCAATGGACGTGAATCTGAGTGAACTCCGGGAGTTGGTGATGGACAGGGAGGCCTGGCGTGCTGCAATTCATGGCGTCGCAAAGAGTCGGACACGATTGAGCGACTGAACTGAACTGAAGGGAATGACACCAGATTTGTATTTTAGATCACTCTATCATGTGTGTAGAGAATGGACTAAAGGAGTGTGAACCTGGAGACAGGGAGACTGACTGAAAGATCATCTTTCCTGTGATTCATGACCCAGTGTCATTTCTTGGGTATATGTCTGAGAAAGCTTCCAATATTTGGACCTTGAGAGATAAGCACAAGAATGTTCATAGTTGTGATGAGTATGGTAGCAAACAACAGGAACACTCCAGATATCCTCTAGTAAGAGAATGGTTAAATTGTGTATCTTTCAAGAAAACAAAATATTCTAAAACAGTAAAAATGAGTTCAGTTCAATTCAGTTCAGTTCAGTCACTCAGTCGCGTGTGACTTTGTGACCCCATGGGCCACAGCACACCAGGCTTTCTTGTCCATCACTCACTTTTGGAGTTCACCCATATTCATGTCCATTGAGTTGGTGACACCATCCAACCATCTCATCCTCTGTCATCCCCTTCTCCTCCAGCCTTCGATCTTTCCCAGCATCAGAGTCTTGTCAAATGAGTCAGCTCTTCTCATCAAGTGGCCAAAGTATTAGAGATTCAGCTTCAGCATCAGTCCTTCCAACGAACACCTAGAACTGATGTCCTTTAGGATGCACTGGTTGGATCTCCTTGTAGTCCGAGGGACTCTCAAGAGTCTTCTCCAACACCACAGTTCAAAAGCATCTATGCTGTCCAGGTTGGTCATAACTTTTCTTCCAAGGAGTAAGTGTCTTTTTGTTTCATGGATGCTGTCACCATCTGCAGTGATTTTGGAGCCCCCCAAAATAAAGCTGTCACTGTTTCCACTGTTTCCCCATCTATTTTTCATGAAGTGGTGGGACCAGATGCCACGATCTCAGTTTTCTGAATGTTGAGCTTTAAGACAACTTTTTCACTCTCCTCTTTGACTTTCGTCAAGAGGTTTTTTAGTTCTTCTTCACTTTCTGCCATAAGGGTGGTGTCATCTGCATATCTAAGGTTATTGATATTTCTCCCTGCAAGCTTGATTTCAGTTTGTGCTTCATCCAGCCCAGCATTTCTCATGATGTACTCTGCATATAAGTTAAAAAAGCAAAAAACAGGGTGACAATATACAGCCTTGATGTATTGCTTTTCCTATTTGAAACCAATCTGTTGTTCCATGTCCAGTTCTAATTGTTGCTTACATACAGCAAAATACGTGAAACTTACAAATAGAGTTTTGAGAATAAAAAAAGGAAGTAACTGAAGACTACACATTGTTTGATACCATTCCAATAGTTTTAAAATGAGCACAATTAAACAACTTGTACAAATACAGACACTGTTTCATTTTTTTGCCTTTTTTTAAACAAAGCAAGAGAATAAAAACACACAATTCAGGATAGTATTTACAACTTGTAGAGGGTCAAGAGGAAACACACAATATCTTCAGTGGTGTTAGTAATGTTTTACTTCTTTATTTGAAGAATAGCTTGATGGCTATTGGTGTTTTGATTATGCATCTTAACTTGTATTTGGTAACCAGTCTACAAAGATGGACTTTCAATGGAACGTTGGACACTTCCCAATATTCATGCTCTTGTATAATCCCCTCCCACAGTGAAACTGGCAGAAGTAGCACTATGTGATTTATAAGCCTGAATCATAAGAAACTTTGTATCTGCCTTCTTGGAACACACACACTGGGAAAGCAAGCCACCATGTAGGAACTACCCCAGAACAACATATTGTGCGGAAGCCCAAGTTAGCCACAGGAGAGGCTGCAAGACACAGGGTGATGCCTGAACAGTTATCCCAGCTGAGGCCCCAGATGTATGAGGGAGTGAGCCATCATGCGTGTCTAGCACATGAGAGTTTGCAGATTTGACATCAGCCCCAGCCATCACCTGACTGCAACTACCTGTGGAAACCCAAGTGGGAACTATCTTACCGAGCTGCATCAATGCTCAGAACTGTGAGCAGTAGTAATAAACTGCTGTTTTTTTTTTATTGTTGTTGCTGTTAAGTCAACATTTTATTAAAAATCACACAAACACATACACAATGGGAACAACAGGAAAGGAGCTGTGAGACCTTCTAGTTGGGGACCGACTGACCGCAAGGTGTTCCCATTAAGACTCAATGGACATGAGTTTGCCTAAACTCCGGGAGTTGGTGATGGACAGGGAGGCCTGACATGCTGCAGTCCATGGGGTCTCAAAGATTCTGCGCTACCAAACTGAACTGAAGAAAGGGTACTTTCAAGACCGGATTTCCAAGCGAGATAAATTAGGAGATGGCTGTGTTTGCATAACAGAATTTAAGGCAACGCCCCTCCTGAGGGCTGGGGAGAGGGACAGAACCTCAGAACCGCCCTCACCCGAGCACCTTAAGTGGGGTGTGGGGGTGTGGGGGAGCATCAGTCCCCGAGCGGGTTCTGAAGCTGGAGGAAAAGATGGATTTTCCTGGAGGCTGCTTTTCTTTCCCAGACAGGGAGGCATACTCTCCGATGAAGTGTGGAAGGCTGGAGGGAGAGGCTGGACCCAGTCGGGGCGGAAGGAAGGGTCCGTTCTATACCCGCTGGCCCCCCGGGGTCCTGGGAGAGGACCCAGACACTGCAGTCTCTTCTGGGGTCGCAGCTCGTGAGCATCCAACCACGAGGTCACCCGCCTTGTGGGGACTCGCACAGGGCCGGGGGCAACTTCATCCGTGGACCGAGTCCTGCAGGAGACCTCACAGGGCGGCCACCTGACCCCCAGGCAGGGGACGCTGGCCGGGAAAGCGAAGGCCGCTGTCGCCAACGGTCAGCTCGGGCTGTCAGCTGCTCCATGGAGGGCGGTGCGGGGCGCAGGGCGCTGAGCGAACTGCGGGTTCCGTCGGCCCAGCAGCCTAAACGGCTGTTTTCAGCAGCATGGTTTGCAGTAAATAACTGGAATATTATGCAGTACTTTGGCCACTTCATGAGAAGAGTTGACTCACTGGAAAAGACTCTGATGCTGGGAGGGATTGGGGGCAGGAGAAAAAGGGGACTACAGAGGATGAGACGGCTGGATGGCATCACTGACTCGATGGACGCGAGTCTGAGTGAACTCCGGGAGTTGGTGATGGACAGGAAGGCCTGGCGTGCTGTGATTCATGGGGTCGCAGAGTCGGACACGACTGAGCGACTGAACTGATGCATATGTCGCAAATATTCTCCTGTGTCTATCATATAGTGAATTACTTTTCAAAAATGAGATGACTACAATAGCCTGTCGGAATCATGTCATTCTGGCTTCACAGCCTGGCCTTGCCACTCATGCTGTGTGGCCCTGGATACACCACTGAACCTTTCTAAGGTTCATTTTTCTCATCATTCGTAATGAGGTTGACACTCTTAGGAAATACAGACTTTACATCCTTAATAAATTATAGGGACCAGGCCACACTACACAGACTTGGCTTCTTCTGTATCTAAGGAGGAAAGATAAAAAACTTTTGTAAATGAAGAATGTGGATTATTGTTCAAGAACTATGAATATTCATGGTGAACAGGGTTCAGTCAGGAGAAGTGACTCTAAAGTCTTTTCCCACTCTGTGGTTTTATGAAGATTCATTGATTTCCTGTGGTTTATTTCAGGTATAAAACATTTGAATCCCAATTTTCCAGGGACAGATTTCCCCAGTCATTCCACTGTCTTTAGCATTATCTCTGGCTTTGGCTTCCCTCTCCTGTGGTCTTCTCCACATTGGGCCCTCATCTCCCATTAGGTGACAGTCAGAAATGTAGGGGTAATTCAGTCTGTCCACTTGATGGATCCGTCTTACAGGAGGCTGGGTAAGGAAGGGGAGCAGGAGACTGAGTGCGTGTCCCCTTTGCAGGGCATGTGAAGTCCGGGAGGAAACGTTGGACAGGTGACTCGAAGAAGCAATCTTGTGTGAAAGATGATTACATGGTGGGAAGGGGTGAAATATGACCATTGTGTGTCCCATAGATATCCTCAGAGTCTGATGAAAGGCAGTTTCTGCCCTGTTGCGTTTAGCTTGGTCCACAGGCCACATGGTTCAACAGGATTAACACCACCAGCTGGGCGGAAAGCATTGCTGCCTGTGGAGCTTGTGAATCACGGAACATCAACATCCACTTGGCTGGAGGAGCCGCAGGGAACCAGGCCTGGCCGTACAGGGACGGGCTCTCTGCGGCAGACCACCGAGCTCGCAGGATCAGAGGATGACTTCTATCTCTTTTCTTACCAGGGCAGAGCAAAGGGATAGGGGTGGTGGTGGTGGTGGTTATAACCCAGCAGGAGGTATTTGGGTCAGATAAGCTCCAGAGGTCTCTTTAAGGTCGAATTCAATGAACAGTATGTTTTTCTTATCTCTGATAAGAGGCAGCATTCTACAAAAATTGAGTGTACTTCTGAAAAAAAGTGTACTTGTGAAATATTTGTTGGAACTTCATAAATGTCTGTACTTAAAAAAGGCTTTTTTAAACTGCAAATGCATAAAGGTTCAAACTTGCTGCTGCGGAAGTTTATTTATTTATATACATTTCTCTAGATTTCTTCCTTCTTCCACTGAATTTTGAGAAGGAAATAAAAGTAATTTCCTTTATGAGAAGTCCCTCTACTCTCAGCGATCCTAAATGTTAGAGGACAAGGTTAGGTCACTGAGGGAGCCTCGAGGTAGCATTTTTAATATCTACAAATTCTGTATAGTTTACCCATATCTAGTACCTAGAGAGCTTGCTTGAGTACCTATTGTTCTTGCTTTCCTTGGGGGAAAATATGTAGATTCACAGCTCCGTCTCACTGAGCTTTCTAATAAATTCCAGTGTATTGCATTAAAATAATAATAATAATTTTGAACTTATTGAAAAATTGTGAATACAGAACAAAGATTTTTTTTTTTGAACCATTGAGATTAAGATGTGAATACCATAATCCCCCAAATACTTGAGGGACTGTGTTCCCGTATAACAAAAAGTACCCAAATCAGGTGATCAAAACTGATATTTTATTACCATCTAGTCCTCAGATTCTGTTCAAGTTTTGCCAACTGTCCCAGTAGAATCCTTTATAGAAAGAGGATCTGGTGTGAAGTGTGGCATTTAGTTGTCATGTATCTGTGGTTTCCTTTTGTTTAGAACAGTTTCTCAGTCTTTCCTTGACTTTCCTGATCCTGAGACTTACAAAGATTACAAGCCAGTTCCTTTTAATGAAGGTTCTAGTTTAGAAAACAAGATTTGGTTTCCAAGTGTGCTCATTGCTCTTGGGGTGTTGCTGCTCCTAGCCCTCTCAGCTCTTAAACTCTTTGAACTTTGAGAGATTATCTGTTTGTCAACATGTAGCAAGTAAGCTTTTCTCAGTTTGAGGTTTTCTTTTGACTTTATTTATGGTTATTTTGCCTATGCAAAAATAATTGCTCATATTGTAGCCTAATTTATCTTTTCTTTGTTGTTGTCTTGGCTTCTGGGATTTACGTCTAACTCAGGTGTTTTACACTTCAGCATTACAAACATTTCTCCTCCTTTTTTTTTTCACTTCAGCATTACAAACATTTCTCCTCCTTTTTTTTTTTTTTTTCCCTAGCACTTTCATAGAAAAAGTTTGTTTAAAAATCTTGAAGTGGAGAAGGAAGTGGCAACCCACTCCAGTATTCTTGCCTGGAGAATCCCACGGACAGAGGAGCCTGGCAGGTTGCCAGGGTCGGACACAACTTAGCAGCTAAACCACCACCCACATGTTGGTAAGAAATTTGTGTTTCATTGAGAGAGCAAGCTCACTGCCACAGACTGACATACTATTTGAGAAAAATGAAGGCCAAATCCAATATTTTAGATATGTAGATATTCTGTGATCTCTTATCTAAACTATTGGTTTTCTACCTAGTTCACTATTATCATTACCTTTGAAGCTTTTATAAAGCAGACTGGTACCTAGTATCTACCATACAAAGCAATTGAATCAGACCTCTGGGGAATTCTGGATAAAGATTTTTCTTTTTAAAATCTCTGCAAGTGATCTAAAGTGCTGCCAAGACCAAGAACCACTGATCTATTCCTATATCTTCACAGTTGCCTCAAGTTCTATCCCCAGCAATTGCTTCCTTTGGATTAAACAATTCCTCTTTGAATATCTCTTTTTAGAACATAAGTGTTTTTCAAGATTTAACACTCAAGTTTTAAACTGAGTTAAATTTACAGTGATGAGTTTAGCAGACAAGACAAAAAAATTAAGTTATTTATGTGAAGGAATGACATGAGCAGTAACCCAGTCCCCTGGGTTGGTCTCACTGAGGGCAGCAGTCACTTAGATGAAGGAGATACTGTGTGAAAACAGGAGGGAGACGTGCCATCACAGTGATCTCAATAGGAACCTTAAAGATAGTTCTGGGCTTCTGAAAACAAGAGCAACCTGGGAAGAATTTAATATTTAAAATGTGATTCATTATCTGTGTGATCATGGGTAATTTACTTAACTTTTCAAAACCTCAGTTCCTTTATTGGCAAAAAATGAGACTAGTATAAATGCCTATTTGTAGGATTATTGTGATAATTATATCAGATTATAAAGCTCAAGTTCGTTCCACATATCTGACATTTAACAAATATTCAGTAAATTTTTGCCTCAAATTAGGAAGAGGTACTCTTACTCCTTCTAAACTAGTACCACTTCTAACAGAAGACTGCTTCTGCGTGAGTCAAGTTGTAAACTGTTAGGCTTAAACTGACTTCTTGAGAGTCTTATATGAATAGTAATATGCAATAATATTATTGTTTAACACTAATCTTAGCATAAGAGCTGGGACAAGATTTTTAGTAATGAGCGTACATTTCTTGATCTCTAAGGAAAAGTCAGTAAAAGAAAAACTGCTCTAAAAGAAGTTAGTTTTTAAGTAGCTAAATTATTCATCTAACTGTTGGAATTGTATTGAGGTGGCAAATGAATCCAAAGTGTTAAATACGCTATAATTATTTATTGGACTGAAACGCCAGTGCTCTAACTTTTGCAATATCTTGTGTAGGTATCATACATTCTGAAAAAAGTGATGTTAGAACATGAGTTGGTCATGGCTAATACTGAATATAGGAATTATGAAATTTACATTAGTATGTATGTACATATTTCTTGTTTTACTTGATGCATGTTAAGAGTCAAATGACCCTGTGACGGTTTGAAATGATAGCCAAAGCAATTCAGAAGGAAGCTCAGAATTATGTAGCCTGAGAATGCACAATTTCCTGTAGTGTCAAGTAAAATGAATGCAAAGTGCATCCTTAATAGGGAGAAATAGAAACTGATAGCGCTAACAAAGGAGAAATCCCCTGAAGCTTTTATATACATATATATGAGAAATCTACTAACACAGTTCTTTTATTTAAAGGAAATTGATGGCTGAAGTAATCTGTAGTTATACAGTCATCAATTCTCTTTATAAAGAGCTTCAGCAGCGAAAGTTTTGCACCTGTTAATCGGTTCCCAGACATGGTCAGTTGAGGGAGTTGTACTGATGCCTAAACCAGGTCACAGGTTGGATGAGTGGAAAGGCTATCAAATCGGTTTGCTTTCAGGTAGTGAATTTTATTAAACATTCAAGATGAGCCAGCTCTGTGTCAGGGACTGAGGTTAACTCAGGGTTTGTATAATCGAATATGAGATACATGAAATATTACAGAGAAAAATGAAAAAAATTCTGTTACTAAAGAGAGATACAGGTATAGGTTGAAGCAGAGAAGGCCTTGCAGGACAGCACTTGACTTGGGTCTTAGAAGTGTTTGGACAGTTGAAGATGGAGGAGAGAGAAGGAGACATTCTGGGAAGGATGATTGGAGGATGTAATCAAAGAGATGGGAGTAAGCATGGGTGTGTGGGGCTACACTGGTTAGTTGTTCCTTATGTAACAAATCACCTCACAACCTAAAGCTATTTGCTGTGGTCTGTTGTTCTATTGATCTGGACCAGGTTGAGCGGACCTCAACTGAGCTTTTTGTCAGTTGTGCTGTGGTCAGCTAAGAGGGAAACTAGCGGCTGACTCACCCAGAGAAACTCACAAGCTAGGCAGTCTGGCTGGCGGTCGGCTGAAGGGCTGCAGCTGGCCTCATACACTGGCTGGCTGCTTGGTGCCACCTGTCAGAGGCAAAGGGGAGAAGAGCCGAGGCATGCCAAGGCCTCTTGGGGCCCAGGCTTACACCTGGCACACTGTCATTTCTGCCACATTCTGTTGGTCAACGCAGATCACAATGCCAGACTAAGATGGTGGGGGATTACACTCCTCCTAATGGGCAGAGCAGAAAAATCACTGGTCAGAGTGTGGGCCGCAAGCAGGGGCCATTTTTGTGAACAGTCTTCCACGTGGGTCAACCTCACTGAGCTACATAAGTAGTGAAAAGATAAAGAAACCATGGAAATGTATTTTTAGGAAGATTAGCTTGACAAGAGCGCATGCTCCAATCTGAGCCTCACGGAAGAGGCTGAAGGAGATAAGGGGCTGTATGAATAATCCAAGTAAGAGGTGTAGGGTCACGTCTTGATCTGTTCAAGCTGCTGTAACAAAGCTCCGCAGACTGGGTGGCTTGTAAATAAATGACAGAAACTGATACCTCACAGCTCTGGAGGCACCTGCTTCGTCGCGTTCTGGTGAAGGCCCTCTTCCTTGCTGTAGCCAGGGCTTCTTGTTGTGTCCTAACATGGTAGAAGGGAGCTGGGGACTCTGTGGTGTGTACAACAGTCTTAATCCCATTTATGAGGGCTCCACCTCATGCCTTAAGCACCTCCCAAAGGCCCTATCTCCTGGTACTATCATCTTTGGAAGTTGAGATTGCAGCATATGAGTTTCAGGAGGTTAAAACAGATTAGACCATTCACTCAGGCCAAGGATAGAGGCAGTAGTTTGAGGATTTTTATTTGTTTCTTAAAAGGAACCATGAAATAAATGCTTCTATCCTGTTGGAAGTATTTTGGGGCATTTTTGAATTGGTCTTGGCTCATAGCTGTGTGCTTCTGAACTGTGTCTTTGGCTGTCCATGTCAGCCTGTCCTTTGCCTCTGACAGGTCATGAGTGCATAGTATTGTGCTGCCTCTCCCAACTGGGACCATATCCAGCAAGTCTGCTGGTGTGAGCACTTCGGGTGCACATTCATCAGCATTCAGCTGAAAGATTTTTTTTTATGGTCTTTGCACTCTGAAAGAGCTTCCCCAGGAGACTTGAAACAAATTCCAGTCTTGGTTTCTCAGCTCCTATTTGCAATCTCAAGTATGCTTACTTTGAAATCGGGCCTTTGAAGCACCTTGCTTCATTTCTTTGCTTTGAGGACCATCCTACCATGATGTCATAAACTGCTGCTACTGCTGCTAAGTCGCTTCAGTCGTGTCCGACTCTGTGCAACCCCATAGATGGCAGCCCACCAGGCTCCCCATCCCTGGAATTCTCCAGGCAAGAAGACTGGAGTGAGTTGCAATTTCCTTCTCCAAGGCATGAAAGTGAAAAGTGAAAGTGACCCCATGGACTGCAGCCCACCAGGTTCCTCTGCCCATGGGATTTTCCAGGCAAGAGTACTGGAGTAGGGTGCCATCGCCTTCTCCCGATGTCATAAACTATGATCTACCAAACCTCATTATGTATAAACTTTCACTCTACTTAGAGCAGTAACAGTTGTGCTCTTGCTTCTAGCAACCCTAAACTTTGCATCAGGTTAAAAAAGAGAAGTAGTTTTTATAAATATCCTAAAACTTATATGATACCTAACTTCTATTAAGATTCTTGGCTTCCTTGGTGGCTCAGATGGTAAAGATTCTGCCTGCAAAGCAGGACACCCAGGTTTGATCCCTGGGTTGAGAAGATCCCCTAGAGAATGGAATGTTACCCTCTCCAGTATTCTTGCCTGGAGAATTCCACGGACAGAGGAGCCTGGCAGGCTACAGCTGATGGGGTTGCAAAGAGTCGGACATGACTGAGCCACTAACACTTTCACTGGTGGCCTGGAGGTTAAGACTCCTTGCTTCCACTGCAGGAGGCACGAGTTCAACCCCTAGTCTGGGAACTAAAATCCCTGCATGCCACAAGGCACAACCAAAAAGAAAAAAAGAATTATACAAAAAAAACAAATACCATAATGACTATGTTGAGGTAACATCAGTTTATAACATTATGAGTTTCATGTGTCTCACACTGTATTTGACTTCTGAATACACCGCAGCAAGCATGCTCACCACCAAAAGTCTAGCTTTCATCCATCACTGTACAGTTGACCTCCTTTACCCATTTTGCCCTCCGCCCGTATCCCTCCCCCTCTGATAGCTACTACTACATACCATGCTGATTTTCAAAAGTACTTTATTTCTTTGGAAAGTCTGAGAAAAAAAAATAATTGAGTTAAGTCTTGAAGAAAGCTTAAGAGGTCAGTCTGAGAATGATTCTTAGGAGGGAAAAATCACTTAATACCAAGTAAACATTTCAGATACTCATCATACTTCCCAAATTGATTAAAAAATTTATTGCTTTAATAACTCAAAGTTCAATTGTTATTACCTACCCTGATACTCTTTTCAAATGGCTACATTGTTTTGTTCTAATGATTTTGCTTTTCCAAAGACTTGTAAATCTTCTATGCAAAGATTTAATTGCTTCCTATGAAGCAAGGAGGAGAGGATGAAAATGCCTGGTGTGAGGCTCTGGAAAAACAAAGCATTTATCTCTATTTCTGTCTGTTGAGATGGTTTAAGGTTAATAATTGGGAATCGCTCATTTTAAAGCCACATTGTATTAAAAAAAGACATATGCTTCCTGCTGATAGGATTTTCAGACTGCTTGGAATTTATTATAATTTTATGAGAGAAAAATCTTAATAGCTCAGCAATCAAATACATTATAAAATAATTTTGAAATCCTAAGTATTTATAATTTTTCTAATTGTTCCTTGTAAATTTCATTTTCCCCTCTTGTACAGTTATGTTATCAGGATTTGGAATTTTAATTTGCAGCTTTCATTCATTTTACAACAGTATGATGAACGTTTTATCTTCTCTGGGAATTATTAGTTTCAGAGATAATAAGAACAGTCATCTGTTATATGGTCTGCATTTCTTGAGTTGTTTTCTGTGATTTTGTTGTCAGCCTAGCAAAATTAATTAGATTAATTCCCTAAATTCTAAAGAACATTTTTAGATATCGATTAAGCATTCAGAAATGGGTATTTTATATACTAGTTTATAGACTAATTTTAAAAGAAAGCAAACCCATCTAGATTCACATATTTTAATACTTAGTCTTCATAATATACCCTAACATCTATTAATGTGATCATTAGTTTTGTAAGAATTTTAGTAAAAAGTTATTATATGTACTTTGAATAAAATATTAGCTGATCTTAAGCATTTCTCCCTGTTTGTTTCTTTAGCTATATTTTTCAAATAGGGTTAAATACTGGTATATCTTCAAAAACAAAATAAAACAAAACTGTAAAAGAAAACCATATACCCAAAACAGATTGGCTGCTGGTTCTAAATGTCTGACTGGATGCCCATTTATTTTATGCTTTTTTTTATTTTTTGAAATAATTTTTAAGAAGCCCACTTGCACACATTTTAACCATCAACTATGATATCAATACTTCTTTGGCTCACTTTTCAGCTTTACATAGTCAACAGAGATATTGGCTTCAAATCCAGCTCTTTTTAAAATTTTGGTAGACATATTTCCCAGTCTCTCTTGCAGTTAGTTACAGTCAAGTTTTGAGTTCAGGTCAATGGAAACTGAGCAAAAGTGATGTAAATCATTTTCCAGGCCCATCAAAATCTCCTGTGTAGCAAGAAGCTGCTGTGTAACCTAGGGAACCCAGCCTGGTGCTGACCTGGAAGGGTGGAAGGGGGAAAGGAGGCTCGAGATGGAGGGGGTGTATATATATATATAATTATGAGTGATTGGCACTGATGTATGACAGGGACCATCACAACTCTAAAACCGGTATCCTCCAATAAGAATAAAGGCTCTCCCATGTACTATTCTCAACTTTTATCTGAGTGATGTTGACCTGGAGACCTATAAGATGGGAAGTCCTTCCCTGAATCACCACCTCCCAGAGTTCACTCAAACTCATGTCCATTGAGTTGGTGATGTCATCCAGCCATCTCATTCTCTGTTGTCCCCTTCTCCTCCTGCCCCCAATCTCTCCTGGCATCAGGGTCTTTTCCAATGAGTCAACTCTTTGCATGAGGTGGCCAAAGTATTGGAGTTTCAGCTTCAGCATCAATGAACACTCAGGACTGATTTCCTTTAGGATGGACTGGTTGGATCTCCTTGTAGTCCAAGGGATTCCCAAGAGTCTTCTCCAACATCACAGTTCAAAAGCACCAATTCTTTGGTGCTCAGCTTTCTTTATAGTCCAACTCTCATATCCATACATGACTACTGGAAAAACCACAGCTTTGACTAGATGGGCCTTTGTTGGCGAATTAATGTCTCTGTGTTCTAATATGCTCTCTAGGTTGGTCATATTTTTCTTCCAAGGAGAAAGTGTCTTTTAATTTCATGGCTGCAGTCACCATCTGCAGTCATTTTGGAGCCCCAAAAGA
This sequence comes from Neotragus moschatus, assembly GCA_006410615.1. NCBI lineage: Eukaryota > Metazoa > Chordata > Mammalia > Artiodactyla > Bovidae > Neotragus > Neotragus moschatus. The sequence continues at coordinate 31,135 of SJYA01003645.1, read as the reverse complement.
TAAAGTCTCTCGCTGTTTCCACTATTTCCCCATCTATTTCCCATGAAGTGATGGGACCGGATGCCATGGTCGTCATTTTCTGAATGTTGAGTTTCAATCCAGCTTTATCACTCTCCATAAATGGTATCACACAGTATTTGTCTTTGTCTGACTTATTTCATTAAGCAGAATACCCTCCATGTTGTTGCAAATGACAGCATCCCATTCTTTTCAATCACTGAGCAGCAGTCCATAGTATGTATATGCCACATCTTCTTTATCCATCATTTGTTGAAGGAAATGCAGTTATTACCTTTTGGTGCCTGTAGGGATTTTAGTGATAGCTTCTGTTTCATTCCTGATATTGGTGATCTGTCTTCTCTCTCTCTTTCTTTGTCAGTCATACTAAAGTTTCATCAACGTTATTGATTTTCTAAAGAATCAGCTCTTTGCTCCGTTGATTCTCTGTGGTGTTTTCTGTTTTGAATTTCACCAACTTCTGTTCTTTATTATTTCCTTCCTTCTGCTTGCCTAGGTTTACTTTGTTCTCTTTATTCCGGGTTCGTGAGGTGGAATGTTAAATGACTGATTTGAGAATGTTCTTCCTTGTTAACAGAGATTTAGTGTTATAAACTTCCTCTTAGCATTGCTTTAGTGTATAATGCCAAATTTTTATGTTGTGTTTTTACTTTCATTCGGTTTAATGTGTTTTTTGATTTCCATTTCCCTCTGACTTGCATGATTTCCGCTGAGCATTCCACTGTCATTGAATTATTTTTCCCTCACTGCTAGTATGCCATTTTACCTGGCTGCTTTTAGGATTTTGTCTTTTGCTTCCAGAAGTTTAATGATGATGTGTCTTGTGACAGATTTCAGTGAGTTTTTCCTTGCTTGGGCTACACCCAGTTCCTTCAATCTGTGGTTTTATGTCTCTTGCCAAATTTAGGCAGTTTTCAGTCATTATTTCTTTGTGTATTTTTTCAATGTTATTGTTTTCTCCTTTCCTCCAGGACTTGAATGACTTAAATATTAGATCTTTTGTTATAGTACCCCCAGATTTCTGAGGCTCTTATCATTTTATTTTTTAGTTTGCTTCCTCTCTTTTTGCTCAAATCGAGTAATTTTTATTGTTCTATCTTGCACTTCATTAGTTCTTGACTCTTGTCACTTCCAATCTGCTGTTGTGTCTGCTTTATTTCAGTGATTGATTGCATTTGCAGTTCTAAAAGTTTCCATTTGGTTCTTTTTTTGTAGATTTGAATTCTTTGCTGAGGTTTTCTGTTTTTCAAAAGTTTTTCAAGAGTTTGTAATTGTTCACTGAAGCATTTATAATTTTTTTAGCGATTTCTTTTCTTCTTATGTATTTATTTTTGGCTGTGCTGGGTCTTTGTTGCTTCACATTGGCTTTTTTTCTAGTCACAGCAAGCGGGGTACACAGGGCTTCTCACTGAGACTTCTCTTGTTGAGGATTACAGGCCATAGGGCACATGGCCTTTAGTAGCAGCAGCGCACGGGCTCAGTAGCTGTGACACACGGGGTTAGTGCCCCAAGGTAGATGGGATCCTCTAAACCAGGGGTCAAATTGGTGTCCCCTGAATTGCAAGACAGATTCCAAACCATGGGACCACCAGGGAAGTCCCTCACTTAATGGGTACTTAAAAATTTTTGTCAGATAATTCTAACATCTCTACCATTTCAGTGTTTACATCTATCAATAGTCTTTTCAAATTCATTTTGAGATCTTCCTTGTTCTTGGTGTGATGAGTAATTTTCAATGCAAACCTGATTATTTCTGCATTTCGTTTTAAGACTGTGGATCGCCATTTATTTTAACTGTGTTTCTCTGACACTTGTTCTTTTGGGGAAAGAGGAGGGCACTTCCTCGTTACTGCCAAGTAAAGGTCGTCTCTGTGGCCATCCAGCCTCTGTTGACACCTAGTGGGAGGAATCTTCATTAAGGCTGGATGAGTGTGACTTTCAGCACAGCTGTGGTCTCCACTGACATCACAATAGAGGTGGCCTTGTTACTGTTGGTTGACGGTGAAAGTATTAACTCTTCCTTAGACTTCCTCTGACACTACGTCAACAGGGGAGGGGAGGGAGGTCTCCCTAGTGCGGCATGGGGGTGGAACTACAGACTCTCATGTCCAGTAACATTGCATAAGAAAGGGGACTCATTACTGGTCAGCAGGGATGAGTGCTCCATCCTCCCATGTGGTCTTCTCAAACATCACCTTAGGAGGGCTGCTGGGGCACTCTGCTATAGTGTGTCTGAGTGTAAGTCCAAGCTCCTCACTCCACTCAGCCTTTGCCAGCCTGAGTGGGGTAGCGCCATGGTCTTTTCTCTGATGCTTGGCTTTTATTTTTCCAAAGTTTCTGTCCTAATGAGCTGCCCATTTTTTATTTCTTGGTTAGAAAGAGCAGGTTTTGTTGTAGTTTTTTTTTTTTTTTCCCTTGCTCCCATTGGCATTCCCATATCATTGGCTTCTTCAGCTCCAAGTCTGGATACATGAGGCTAAAAGAAAGCTTAGAGAACTCACCACCATGTTTTTTTTTCAGGTCCCAAAGTCTCTTGTTTGTCTGCCTTCTTATCTCCACCTTTCAGTGGCTTCTTATGTGTTTTATATATATGTTTGGTGTAAAGTTTTATTTTATATGACAAACAGGGAAATGATGTTTACTTTATGTTCCCATGAACAGAACTCTTATACATTCAGTTGTAAAATGAGGAAATTGAGGTCTTGGATGAGGACCCACAACCAGCAATGGCATGACTGAATTAGACTCCTGCTCACTCAGCTCTTTGTTCAGTGCTCTCACCGTTGTAACAGTGACATGTAGGCATCTGCCTTGATCTGTGATGCGGTAGAGACAGTGTTGTGAGAACCCATACCCTGTACTCACTGCCTCCCAGTCACATGTTCTACTTTGTGTTCCTTCAGAATCTTTGCATAGTCTAGCTACCTTGTTACATTGTTGTCTCCACTGGTAGGTCCAGAATCCCCAAATATGAGCAGCTCAGAAGCAGCAATGTGAATTTAAGGGAGAGCTGAGGAATTAAACCCTAACAAATGCTCTCTTTTTACTTAAAAATATGTTACTGGAGGTGATTGGTGGATAATGGATAGAAATAGGAGGTGCTAAATAGTCTCAAGCCATCCAAACACTGCCTGCTTTATATTAAACTCCAGTGATGACAATACTCTGATAAAGCAACCTCTATTGGTTTTAATTAATTAATTTAGGACAATGGCAGGATGCTTTATTTTATATGAATCTGAGGTTATCTTTGGCGTTGGAAGATTAAAGAAGACCTTAATAAATAAACTTGCTTATTTTCCCCTACTGTTGGCATTAAGTAAACATCTACATCCACATAAAAACAGAATCTATCATTTCTGAGTTCTACTTATCCTTGCATAAGTCTCCAGTATCAAAATTGATTTTTAAAAATGTTCACTTGAAAATTAGCATAGATAAGATTCAAGGATGCTTGCTCTTACAGAAGAATTTTTTATTAAGGGGAAGACTTGTCCTTTGAATATTATTATCATAATTATCACTAAGAAACCAATTCTATATTTCTTATTAAGGCAAAATCCCTATTGAGGCAAACACAAGAAGGATGTTGATTGCAGTGGGATATCTGTCTGAATAGGACTAAGTAATCAGCTTTGAAATGTCACTCAAAGGAATCAGCAGGGCAGAGGCTATTCCCTGGTAGG
>SJYA01003645.1:0-27203 GCA_006410615.1 Neotragus moschatus | reverse complement strand
GGGGGGGGGGTTGGGGGGGTGGGGGTGGGAATTGCCAAGGGTTTTTCAATATCCTTGCATAAGTGATTATTTTAGATAACTACATAAGCAATATTTAAAACTCAAGGAAAATTTGTACTGGAAGAGAGAAAATAGTATAGAAGTTCAAGGAGCCATATCAACTCATTAAATATGTTGAGAGTCATAGAATCACATACTCTCAGAGGCATTTGATCTCAACCCACAGTGGTGAGTAATTCTACTCCAGAGTCACCTTGCTATGGTATTTCTCTGTCTCCCACCAGGAAAATTGGAGACTTGCACAGACAGCCCACTTCAGTCTCTGTGTGCCGTCCCTGTCATTTGTTGGACTTGACTCTATTTTTTCAGGCCGTGCATGTATTTTGTGAGTAAATAAAGAGAATGCAATTCAGCTTAAATCATGTGAAAAATTTAAAAACCTCAATACAATACGCACTTGATGTTTTGAAAGGCTACATTCTAAAACTTTTAATATTCTCCAGACTTGAAAAGATTGCTATAGATCATAATTCCTTCTTGAAAGAAATTATGTATGAATTTGTATCAAGTTTTCAGGTAGCAAACTACAGCCATTCACTACTCAGATTTTAGATAATTAGCAGCTGACTACTTTCTTTCACTCATGAAAACTTTGTAGAAAATCTCCTCCTGTATTGCCCTCAGCTCATTCATTTACTCTTCCTTCATTCTACAAATGTTTATTGAAGGCCTAGGATGTGACAGGCACTGTACTAAGCTCTTTAGATAATAAAACAAATATAATCCCTGTCCTTAGGGTATTAACAATCTAGTAGAAGAGGCTGTCACTGGACAAGCAAAAACAAAACAGAACAAAAGACACAAAAATTATGATCATTGTTTTGAAGGAAACAAACAGGTTAAAGTGATACATGGTACACTGCAGAGGAGGGCTCACTAAGAACTGCTGAGCAGGGAAGGCCTCTCTGAGAGAGTGCCATTAAGCTGAGAACTGAAAGAGTCAGTTTCATAAAAGCAGGGACAGGGTGTTCTCAATAAAGGGACAACACATGCAAAGTCTCTGAGACTCAAAAAAGCACAGAACAGTTGAAAGGCTGAAAGGCCAGTGAGGTTGAAGGAAAGTGAGGAAGGTGGAGGGGGCAAGAGATAAATTTTGTAAGATAAGCAAGGGGTAATTTGTCAGATTACCTGGGGTCTTTGTAGATCACTTGTCTTAGTCCATTTGGGCTGTTGTAACAGAACACTATGGACCAGGTGGCTTAAATGACAAACCTTTATTTCTCATGGATCTGGAGGCTGGGAAGACCAAGGTCAAGGTACCAGAATATTTAGTGTCTGGTGAGGGTCAGCTTCTTGGATCACAGATGGTCGTCTTCTTGCTGTGTCTTCAGATGGTAGAAGGGGGTGAGGAAGCTCTCTGAGGTTTCTTCACATGGCAGAATGGGGTGAGGAAGCTCTCCAGGGTCTCTTTTAGAAGGGTACTAACTCCACTCATGAGGGCACCACCCTCATGGCCTAAACCTCCTAATATCATCACATTAGGGTTTAGGATTTCAATATATGAATTTTATGGGGGATGCAAACAATCAGTATATAACACCCTTGTCAGGAGTTTATATTTTACTCTTATATAATAGAAAGCCACGGACAGGGTTTTAATATAAAAGTGACATGTTCATAGACCAGGTCAGACTTGTGACAACCCAGAGTAGCCATTTTACAGTTAGCTATAGAATCTGCTTAGCTAAGGAATTCTAAGGAAATTCTAAGTCAATTCTAAGGAAAGGTAGATGGTAATAATTAATGACATATCAGGATTACTTTCTTGTTATTGTAGGAAAAACTGGTTGGAGGAGACGTGCGTCAGTAGCAGGCGGGAAAGCCAACACGTGGGATGGTGGCTTAGACTAAGGTGACAACGGTGTAAAAGAAGACCAGTGGAAAGATTTGACATGCTTTTCCAATGACGTGACAGAGAAAGAATGCTGATATCAAGCAGTTAGAATGGGTGGACACTAATTGCTGAACTGGAGACATGGATGGAGAGCCGCTTTGAGAGTACAGTTTTGGGCTGACTTGTTGCATTTGAGATGCTGACAGACATCTGAGAGAAGGGGGCTGACAAACATCTGCTAACCAGGGCTCAGAAGATAGGTTTGGGAATATAAATTTGGTATTTGGGGCAGAGAGAGAATTTGAAGCCATGGAAAACGAAGAGATCACTGAGAAAGAGGGGGATAAGTGAAAATGAAGGAGGGCCAAGGACTGAATTAGAGGTCAACAATAGATAACAAAGAGAGAAAGAAAGGTCTGCATAAGAGTCTGAGGAAGAATTGGCAAAGAGGCAAATCAAGAGAGCAAGGAAATGAGGGGAGCAGGGGGAAGAGAAGGATGAAGGGTCTGCTGGATGGAATGCTGATTAAGAGGCTGGTTCCTGACTTCACAAAGTGTGCACATCAAATCAAAGTTAAGGTGTATTCAGCATCTTAGTTACTGCACGTGTTTTACCTGCTAGCATGTTTTTCCTGCTCACCTGCAGAAATAACTGCTGAGTCATAACACTGTCAAATCACATTATTTAAAGAAGAGTGTTCCATCTTTCTTTCTTTATGAATTTTGATTCTCCCTGAATTCTCTGAATAACTTCAATAATTCTCTCCATATGGCTATCATATCTAGAATCTTCGAAAATTTTCCATTTTCCAAACGTCGGACTATTTTAGATACAGTTTATTACCTTTGGAAAATGATCCATGTTAATTCTAAAACACATTAGCTCTTCACCTTCAACGTATTTGAATTGTTATGCTGCTGGAGCCTTGAAATATCAAGCTTATCAAAAAGTTAGGATAAGTTTTCCCTAGAGGGCGGCGAGCAGTTTTAAATTCAAAGTGGGGGAAAAAAAGTCCATATCTTAAAATAGAAGCAAATTTTTTCTCTGTTTCACATTTTCTCAAGATATCCACAATCCTTTTAAACTCTCTATTTATTATTAAATACAAGCAATTTAGCTCCTTTGTAAGGTTATGCAAATAACTCATCCAGAATTAGCATTTAACATGCAGTTCTTATATCCACACAAATGTTTTGTATAAAGTTGTTTTAAAAAGATTCAAATCTTTATAATTAGGAAGGGAAAATATATTAATAGGAATAAAGGGATACTCTGCTAATCTCCCATATGTAAATTAGCTTATAATTTTCCATCATTTACTTTAGAAGCAACTGAACAATGGAACTTTTCTTCTTCAATATTGCTGTCTTTCTCCTTCGCCCGCTAGAAAGTATGTGCTTATACATGTGTACCTAAAGGAAAATGACAAAGAATGTTAAAAACTTCAGCTTTATGGGAAAGAGATGACTGGTAACTTGTGAGTGGGATTGAAGTTGATACTCTCTCCTTTGGCCTCCAAAGGGATGAACTGCAACCCAGATGCCCTTGGTTTCTTATTTCGGGGGGCTATTTGTGCTTGTCTTCTTTGCTAGGATGCAGATCCACCCTTGCCCACCTGACCTTTCCTCCACAGTCTACACACCCTCCCAGTCTTTACATAAAGGACAGTATTGTGCAATACATGGGCAAGTTGTTCACTTCCCTGGGGCACTTTCTTTTTGCTTTAGTCTCTAGGTTGGCCCTTGGAGAAAAGAATCATGCAGGTTGCATGTGGATAGTGGTCCATGTGACAGTGCTGGGTGGTCTCCAGTCTCACTCACCGTCTGGAGCTTGGCTTTTCTCTTCTAAGTTTCCTGAAGTATGATGCCCAGTCCTAGGAATTTTGCTTACTTAGGTGAACTAGGATGGTGAAGCGTTCAAAACCAAGTCAGACACAACAGAACCGTTGGAAGGATTAGATTGTTGAAACTGGAAGAGGAAAGGGGAGCGCTAAAGAGACTTTAAATACAAAACTGTTAGGGGTAACACTAACTGAAACCACCTACCCTGGCCAGGCACCATAGTAACAATTTGTGTGAGTTATTTTACAACAGTAGGTCCTGATAAGGAACGCAGAACTAATAAGTCACCACCAACCTCAAGAGTTTTGGAAAAGTCAAAAGGAGATACCATGTGTTCTACCACCTCCCAGAATCCTTCTCACTGGCATCCATCTTGCCTGACCAATGCGTGAGCCACCAGGAAGGACCCTGAGTGATGAGCCAAAGACAACGCAGAAACTAATTGCATCACCAAAAACCTGAGACTGTGAGCCATGTGGCAGAGCAGTCCTCTCTTCTTTCCTTACCCTCCTGCTCTCTGCCTGGGCACCCCTTCCCAATAAAGTCTCTTGCTTTGTCACAGCATGTGTCTCCTTGTACAATTCATTAGACAAGTGGCCTGCTGTCTAACACTTTCCAGGCCCTGGAAAATGTCCCCCTTCCTGCAACAACACAGGTTTAAATACATTCCTTACTGTTGCCTGCCTGGAGAATCCCAGAGACAGGGGAACCTGGTGGGCTGCCGTCTATGGAGTCAGACTGCGTTGGACACGACTGAAGCAACCTAACAGCAGCAGCAGCAGCAGCTGCCAAGTAGCAGAACTAGAAGAATGGGTGGAATGTATAAGGGGAAAATATTTTTCCTTCAACAAATATCTAGGAAATTACCATGAGCCAAGCAGAGAGCTGGCAGACTGGATACAAGATGAAAATGAAAAAACCAAAACAAAACAAAAAACATGTATTCACCTCAAGGAAGTTACTGTCCAGTGGATAAATAGCCATGCAACCAAACAATTATTATCTGCTATGATAAATGCAATTGCAGAGAGATGTACAGTATTCAGAAAGACGTTTAGTATTCACAGAGAGTAGAGAAAGGCCACCTGTTTCTGCTTGGGGGTGCCACGGAAAGTGTGTATAACAGCTGACTTTTTTCCAAACCTATGGCTACCACCTCACTTAAATCCCCAAGGGTCTCTCATCTAAACACCTCCAGCTGACTCAGGGCTGGTCTTTCTGCCTCCAGTTTTCTGCATTCTCTTGTTCATCCATGTTGCAGCCAGAGTAATTTTCCAAAAAGGAAAACTGATGGTGTCATTTCCCTCCTAACAAGTCTCAGTGACTCCCCATTATCATATACTAAAGTCCAAACCCTCAGTCTGGCCTCTTGGGCATAACTGGCCCTTTCACATCTTATCTCATCTCTCACTGTTTCCCACTTTAAATTCCTGGTACAATGACCCTACTTGCCATTTCCCCAACTCACCATTGCTCTCTGTGCCCCAGACCTCTGCACAGGTGCATTCTCTTCCTGAAACTAACTACCCTGCCCTCACACCACACATAGAGATATACTGGGCAGGCGGGAGATGGGACCCTGGCTCAGTGGGCCAGTTTAAGCAGTGGTTCAGTTGAAGGCATCTGGAGCCAAATGCCACTAGGGAAACTCTGCGACCCCAGGCAGAACACGTGCCTTAATGGTATCCCGCCTGAGGGGCAGTTGTAGACCAGCTCTGGTCAGCCTTTGCTTGAGGTTCAGGAGAAAAGTCAATTCCCTGATCTTTCCAGACTGCCTGATGGACAGTTGCTTACACTGCCTGCTAAAGAGAATTGTACGCTTTCTCATTAGGAGGAAACAGACAGAACAGGGTCCATCTCGAAAGCAGGACTCCATCTTGGGCCGGACTATGGACTTTGAGCTATATGCCCAGTATCTATGGAAAGGACATACCAACTGGAAAACCAGACTCCCCACCCCCCAGATGGAAGAGCCCAGGGCTCATATCTATTCTCTCTGTCGCCTAAAAGAATACCCTAATTATCTGTGTAACCAAATAGAATCATAAATTCTATTATGCTTATTGGGATGTGACCACAGGCCTATTGATAATTGTCCACTGTTAACTACCTAGGCTTAAGGCATATGAATCACCGGTTAACTTTGATTCGATCTTTCTTTTCCTTTGTTCAGACTAGTTTCAGGGAATTTGAGGAGGTGGGTTTAAGCATATACACTTAGGGTATATAAGGTTTTCACAAAAACGGGTCAGGGTCCTTGGCTAAGAGGAGACTCTGCCTTGGGCCCACCGGTGTAATGAACTGCACTCCACTATCTGCATTCTCCTTCTGAGTGGGTTTGTTTCCCGAACGCATGGCTACAACACTCATACTCATGCATCTTTCAAATTTGATCAGGTCAGAATATTAGAGAATCTGAGCTGAATGTGACAGTATTTACATACGTATCTGCAACCTTGGATATTATTGAATGGCAATTAAAGCCCACATTTGCAAAGCTCTTAACAGAAAAATATTTCTTCCCATCCCCCAGCTTATGCCAGGGAGAGCGAATAGGGCTCCAAAACCCGTGGAGATGTCAGCGTCAAATCCCAGACCTCTGCTTTTCGAGCTGGGGGTGTCAGTTTTCATCTAACCCTTCACCCAGTTTCCCCTGGTGAAGCTGAGACCCAGGAAGTGCAGCCCTTAGCTCTCACCTCAGCGCTCTGTCCCCACCAGCGCTCAGAGACGAGGCTGGGCGAGGCCACTGGAGTTTCCCTCCTTCCTCTTGACTCTGATCATTTGAGACCAGATTTTCCCCGAGAGAACGAGCTCCCAGTGGGCAGCCCACGTGATGCGCAGGAAATCTGTAGTGTCGAGTTCTCCAAGGGGCATTGTGGAGTCTTTCTTCTGCACTCAGATCGCCAAAAGAGGCCACAAGATATGCTCCTACCTAGAAAACCAGGCCTCATAGTGTCAGTGTGGGTGTGTCTTCTGGAGAAGGAAATAGCAACCCCCTCCAGTATTCTTGCGTGGGAAATCCTGTGGAAGAGCCTGAGGTCACAAAGAGTCAGATAGGACTGAGCAACTGAGCACCAGCAGTGTGGTCCAGGACAGGACCCTTCCCCCAGGCCCTCAGGCATCAGTTACCCTGAAGCCTCAGGGTTCCTATGGCTGCTGTTGTCACAGCCATGCCAACCCCCAGGGGCCCTCAGCCCCATCAGGCAAAGAGATGCTAATTAGGATTTTCCTCAGGAATGCAATGACTAAGTGTACGATTCAAAGTCTGGTCAGACCTGTGATTCCAAGAGTCCTTCATCAGAAGATAAGGGTTCTTTCATTAATTTCCAGGCTTTACCTGGAAGCTTCCAAAGCTATTTGCATGCCCCCTTCTGTTAGTCCTGAGCAAAGAATTCAGGTCACTTCAGTTAACAAGAAAGGCAGGGAATGAGGACACTGAGTATTTCAGGGAATTGGGAAGAGGTTTACAGCATGGTCTCATGGAGACAGTTTGTATTCTGGCATTTTGTAATTAACATGACTTCACTTCTCTCTCCTGATGTTTCTGAGGAATTTCTCTCCGATGCCCATTTTCTGCTTTATGACTCTGGCGTTATTAGAGCTTCTGCTGGTTTATAACCTTCACTGCCTGGTAGCCTCAGCAAACAGCCTGCTCCATGTATCCTTTCACCTCCAGCCCCTCTGCTAATTGCTCAGTTCTGGGTTTTGGTCTTTTCGCTTTCAAATTTCTGAGAGAAAAATGTCATCGCCCTGCCTGATCAACATTATCCCTTTCTGGACAAAACTGCTGTGCCAAATCACCTAATAAACCTCCGGAGAGCCCATGTATATGCTGGCCTTCCACTACTTGCTCTCAGAGACAGTGTGCTGCATAAAATGTCATACAAAATGCTGAAGGGGCCACGAAGACCTGCCTCCCTTGGCCAGCTGCTGGGTGAGTGGGGAGACGATCCTAGCAGAGCAGTGACTGTGGCCTGTCTCCTCCCCGAATCCCAGAGACCTGTGTGGACGTGGCGATGACGCGCCCCTCCTCAGGAGACGTCACTCTCAACCCTGCATTCACGCGCAGAACAGAGAGCACCTGCGGCTTCCACCAAATAACAACCAGTGCTGCTCCCCCAACCACTCCCCCAAAAGATTCCAGAACCCTGTTGAAAGAAACTGATGGACTAAAAGGGGGGAACGTGCATAGCATCCTGTGTGCCAACTTTATTTCACTTAGTAGCGTAGACAACAAAGAAAAATGGACCCTGGGCCTCATTGGAACCAAACCTTAAATGCCTTTTGTTCATGATTTCAGAAGAAGTGACCACTGACCAAAAAGCCCACCTCATGATAGTTTGGATTTTGAAAGGCATGCATTTGTGTTGTGGCTACTTTATGGATGAAGGGGCTCCCAAGTTACGGATGATTCATTCCTCACTATACAGAGCACTTGGCATTACTAAATGAAGATTAAAGGAGAGACACTATACCTCACACGTGGAAAAAAATTTGCATTTTAACATCTCCAGAATGCCATTAAACATCTGAGAAAGGTCCATAAAGGAAAGTGTGTCCTAGAGCTTGAAATAGAAAGTGATTGGAAAAAGTAGAAATAGAGTTCCTATTTTTCAGAAAGGAGACATATTATCCCATAAATCTTTGAAAACAAGTTTTCTTGGGCTCTGCTCTAAGCATTCAAATGCTTCCCAGGAGCACCTTGACCTTAAATTAACATTTATAGAGTTTAGCTGACATCAAGCTTTGAGTTTAATGGAAGGTATAAAGTTGAAAAAGGTAAGTAGTCTAAATTGGTATTGTATATTAAGTTCCAAATAAGGATGCATTTCCACAACTACCACCATTTTCCTTTATTTCCCCCTCTAGAACAATAATAACAATTGGCAAAATATATGAAATGCATTTTCTTTCATGAATAATACATTTTTGTATGTTAACCTCATGGAACCAGTTCAACAGTAGCAGCAGCATAACGCTGTCATCTGAAGAAAGGGTGTATGTGACAATATCTGCACTGTCTGACCTTGATAATCATGTTTTCAGTAGAATCTGTGATATAAATATAGGTGTAAGAAATATTAAGCCAGTGGTATCTTTTAAAGATACCTCTTCTTTAAAAGAGGTATCTTTTAAAGAAGAAAATATACAGTGTTACCTATAGATTCTGTTACAGATCAAATGAAAATGAGATATATTCCATTCTGTTTAAACCAGGAGTATCTTCTCAGTGGAATGTGAATGTATGGAGAGTAATATATAAAACATGAAGATGGTGTTTTAGTACTGCTAGTGAGTTGTTCCTTTGTTACTCTGCACATAAAAATCAAGTCCTGATAAATAAATATATATGTATGTATTTCTGTACTGCATTAAGCCCAATTTATAAACGCTTGGCCTTAGCGTGTTACCGGAAGAGTGTATGGTCCAGATTGCCGCTCGAAAGCCAATAAATAGGACACGTCAGTGGAAAGGAAAGTTTGCTTTATTTCAGATGCTGGCAACTGGATTGGGGGAGGAGGGTGGACCTCTGTCCAAAGACCGACTCCACACAATAGGCACCTCACGGGGCAAGAGCACTTAGGGAAAGGAGGAGAGGCCACACACAGAAGTAGCAAGGGCAGCTCCCACGGTCCTCTTCACGGTGGCCTCTGGTGAAGGATCAAGGCCAAGCATCATCTTGGTTGTTTTAGGTACAATTAGTCTTCAGTTCCAGGGTCCGTTTGTTTCCATTTCTTTAAGGCCACTTCTCAGAATTTTGGCAGCTGATGTCAGGAGTACAGTCTGGTCATCCTGTAGTTAACTTCTTTACTCTGATTTGAAATAGCTCAACTGGAATTCCATCACCTCCTCTAGCTTTGTTCGTAGTGATGCTTCCTAAGGCCTACTTGACTTCACATTCCAGGATGTCTGGCTCTAGGTGAGTGATCATACCATTGTGATTATCTGGGTCATGAAGACCTTTTTTGTATAGTTCTTCTGTGTATTCTTGCCATCTCTTCTTAATATCTTCTGCTTCTATTAGGTCCATATGATTTCTGTCCTTATTGAGCCCATCTTTGCATGAAATGTTCCTTTGGGATCTCTAACTGTCTTGAAGAGACCTCTAGTCTTTCCGATTCTATTATTTTCCTCTATTTCTTTGGATAGATCACTGAGGAGGGCTTTCTTACCTTTCCTTGTTATTCTTTGGAACTCTGCATTCAAATGGGTTATCTTTCCTTTTCTCCTTTGCTTTTCCCTTCTTTTCTTGTCTCAGCTATTTGTAAGGCCTCTTCAGACAGGCATTTTGCCTTTTTGCATTTCTTTTTCTTGGGGATGGTCTTGATCTATGTCTCCTGTACAATGTCACAAACCTCTGTCCATACTTCACCAGGCACTCTATTGGATCTAATCCCTTGAATCTATTTATCACTTTTACTGAAAAATTGTAAGGGATTTGATTTAGGTCATACCTGAATGGTCTAGTGGTTTTCCCTACTTTCTTCAATTTAAGTCTGAGTTTGGCAATAAGGAGTTCATGATCTGAGTGACAGTCAGCTCCTGGTCTTGTTTTTTCTGACTGTATAGAGCTTCTCCACCTTTGGCTGCAAAGAATATGATTGATCTGATTTCAGTGTTGACCATCTGGTGATGTCCATGATATTTTAGTATCTATAGGACAGCTCACAGGATGTGGCTCAGAATATTGTCTACAGCCACTGAGACAGAGCTGAAGGCCCCTGACTATGTTTCACGATGACATTATTATTATCTGGTCTCCTTTAATTGTTTTCCTTTGTTTCTTTACTTCTTGTTTCGCTGATTAAAGTTAATCTTTGACTTAAGTTCTCCACAGGCAGAAGGCAAGCAGAGGACATGAGGGAAGGGGAGGGAAGGACCGCAGGCTCCCGCTCCACTTCAGGCTCACCAAGGAGAAGTCCATTCCTCCAAGTGTTTAGGCTGTCAGAGTAACAGTGATTAGGTCACAAGAAAGCATAGGTTGAAAAACCAGGTGTCCAGGAGAACCCTGTGCTGAGACCCTCACAGAAAGCTCTGGACCTTGGGCCAGGGTTGCCAGCTCTCCGCTCCACTCCTCTGTGGTGGAGCGCCTCCACAAACCCTCACAGCCCCCTCTGGCGGGCAGCCAACCCAGCAGGAGGGTGGCCTGCTCCAGCCTCAGGTGTGGGGGGCCACAAGCTCTGCAAAGCTCCTGGACCCACACTGGTGGCTTGCCCTGGAGCCCTGTGGTTGGTTGCCCATACCTGGAGGGCAGCCCCATGAACAAATTGTTTTTGCAAAAGGTCTTTCTGTCAGAGGAATGTATGGGTCACCAGAACATACTGGGGACCATACTGACTCTGTATAACTCAAATTGGTTATTGTCTGGGCTTCCTTGATGGCTTAGATGGTAAAAAATCTGCCTACAATAAGACTGGGTTTCAATCCCTGAGGCAGGAAGAGCCCCTGGAACAGGAAACAGCTACCCACTCCAGTACTTCTTGCCTGGAGAATTCCACAGACAGAAGAGCCTGGGCTGACTAAAGTCCGTGGGATCACAAAGATCTGGACACAGCTGAGCAACTAACACAAGTTGTTTATATGGACAGTTGCTCTTTGAAAAAATATTTGTCTCCCCTTGTAGCTCTGTGAGTAGTTACGGTATACAACAAGAATTAAAACCCTAGCCACATTAAAAGACAAGAACGTTTACCTTTCTTCAAAGTTGGTGAGATATCACTTGCACAGGAGCCAATAAATTAATTTTTAGTAGTGAAACATCTGGGAAAATAAAATATTTTACAAAAATCAGAAAATATAGGGAGTTCCCTGGCGATCCAGTGGTTAAGACTGTGCTCTCACTGCTGAGGGCAGAGGTTCAATCCCTAATCAGGGAACTAAAACCCCTCAAGCTGCGGTGCAGCCAAAAAATGAAGAAAGAGAGGAAGTATAAACCAGAATCGAGTGAAAGGTACTTGCAATGGAAACGCTGACTGCAGCCTAAGGCTGAATTCTCTTTTGTAGCAGGCTTCCTTGGTCCTATCAGAACCCTGCCCTTGGTCCTCTGTCTTGCTTTCTGTTGAGGCCGTGGCTACTGTGGACAGGTCTGCACATCTCCTGAAAGCACTGCTTCTCTCACCTGCCTGGGCTCCCTGCTTGTGGTGGGGGACACCTGCAGCCTCAGGAGTAGGAGAGAGTTAACCCCTAATGGGCAATTCTTCACCAGAGGAGCTCCAAGGGGAATCCTGGAGCCTGCGGATTGGGCCTCTCCCTGTGGTCTCTAGGGCGGACCGCTCCTCTCAGAACTAGGAGGTGCCTGCAGGGTGGAACTCCAGAACGGTGACCAACTCAGCACTGTATACTCCATTTGCCCTCTCCTCCTTCCTGCTTTCACTCTCCCTGCTTGTTCACACTTGATCCCTAGGATCAGTTTCCAAAATAAACTACCTCACAAAAGCCTAGGGCTCAGGCTTTGTGTTTTGGGAAGGAACTTGCATTAAAACAGACTAAAAAAACTAGGCAGATCACTGTGACTATTCCCCTAAATTCCATATGGATTCTCTTTCATGAATTATCTATCACTTAAGCATGTCTCAGTGCAGCCAAACAGCCCTCTGCATGTGAGCGTATCTACAAAGTTTCTCACACTGATACAAAGTCACGTGATGACCCCATCACTGTCTGCCAAAGACTACTGATTAAGAAAGCAGGACCTATATCTCATGTCCCTATGGTACTCCTACTATAAATAGCATCCAAAATGTCCTACATTTACTGGATAGTTCATGGTGTTGGGCCACTGGTAACTTGCAGAAAGTGGCCATATAAATAGAACCATGGACCTCACTCAGTTTGATTGATGTGAATGAAGACAACACACACACACATACACACACACACACACACATTTTCCTTTAACAGGAATATTTTGAACAATGAGTATTGTATTTTTGAAGATATCTAACTGGTTTTATAAAAGTGCAGTAATTTATTTATGGTCTACCTACTTACCAAGTGTCATTGAAATGGTATAAAAATCACTAACTGCTGTGTTTGTATAAAATAAAATGACTGTCAGAACACTCATAAATCTCAACTTTCCTAGGAGTCTGTATTTTCAGAAAAACATTCCCAGTTGTGCATAGTATAATTTAAATGACTGAAACCAGGCTGCCAAAATATTCAAGTTTCCTTAAGACTTAAGAACACTCAGGCTGTATAGAAAAGTGGACATGTATTTGTTAGAAATAAACAGGCAAGTCAGAAATATAGCAACAGGAGTTATACACAGTTACCTACATAGACCCACATGTGATCAACGAGGCGGCATCTGCAAGCAACAATTTTCCACTGTCCCAAAGGGAGAGTGAGATGATTAGTGTTTCCTCTTGGATGGGCACCATTGCTCTTTAAAAAGGAGAAAACTCTAGTTAACATTTGGTGGAGGTACATTATTGAAATACATTCCAGAGATTGCTTCTTTTGATCAAGAGTCGGAATCTTTTTTAAGAAATAATTTTGATCTTTAACTTCCTCTGGTTGGGAAAAAAGGAAGCACAAATGGCAGGGAAGTACACTCTTTCATGAGCACCTGTTCTGTTCCAAGCATGTGGTATAATGTCTTGCATATGAGGTTTCTAGTAGAGTCACTGAGAAATGCACAATTGATAAGCTGTACCTGAAAAGGTGCAATCACACTGCATGCATTTGTTGTCATATATTATATAATACATATTTTTATTGTTATAATAAGCTATATCAGCTAGCTTTTAGTCAGGAGAACGGAAGCCAGAATAAGTATTTCAAGCAGAGGGATTTCGTGCAGGGTATTATTTACATGACTTTGAAGTGTGAAAGAGCAGAGAGGAACTGCTGAAGTAGCCCCAGGGTTAGTAACTTTTGGAAGCAACTACTACCTCAAAGGGGCTCTACTTCATCCCATAGCTGGTGTCGGGGCCAGAGGTGCTGAGAGTTTTCAAAGAGCCCAAAGCTGGACTGCTGGAGCAAGAGAATAAGACAAACACCGCCTCTCTTCTCCTGCCTTCCATTAGCCAACCTAACAGAACAGGGGCCCTCAGGGAGCCTGGGAAACACTGTTCATAGAATCTCAGCCCCAGCACCACAGAGCAGGTCACAGGAAGGTGGCTTTGGAGCTGAGACACAATATGCAAATCATCAGTCCAAACCTCTGCAATGACCACTATGCATATAGTAACGCTTTGTTTAGATATCTTTACAGAGCAGGCAAAATTTACTTTAGGACTCTTTAAAACCACTTGTAGTTGTTTTATGCCTTGGAGCTTTGTCATCAAAAGTGTACCGAGTAAGTTTGAGTGCCGTCATTTGTAATGCTCCTAAAAGATTATTATGAGATGAAAATGTTATATTAACATTATATATAATGTTATATGTATATTATATATAAATTAGTCTATATATAGCTATATAATCATCACTCAATCATATCTGACTCTTTGTGACCCATGCACCGTAACCTGCCAGAATCCTCTGTCCATGGAATTCTGTAAGCAAGAATATTAGAGTGGGTAGTCATTCCCTTTTCCAGGGGAACTTCCCGAGCCAGGGATCAAACTCCAGTCTCCTGCAGTGCAGGCAGATACTTTACTGTCAGAGCCACCAGGGAAACCCCATGTACGGCTATCGGTTCAGTTCAGTTCAGTTGCTCAGTCATGTCCAACTCTTTGCGACCCCATGAATCACTGCATGCCAGGATTCCCTGTCCATCACCAACTCCTGGAGTTCACTCAAACTCACGTCCATCGAGTCAGTGATGCCATCCAGCCATTTCATCCTCTGTCATCCCCTTCTCCTCCTGCCCCCAATCCCTCCCAGCGTCAGAGTCTTTTCCAAGGAGTCAATTCTTCGTATGAGGTGGCTAAAGTACTGGAGTTTCAGCTTCAGCATCATTCCTTCCAAAGTAATCCCAGGGCTGATCTCCTTCAGAATGGACTGGTTGGATCTCCTTGCAGTCCAAGGGACTCTCAAGAGTCTTCTCCAACACCACAGTTCAAAAGCATCAATTCTTCGGCGCTCAGCTTTCTTCACAGTCCAATTTTCACATCCATACATGACCACTGGAAAAACCATAGCCTTGACTAAACGGACCTTTGTTGGCAAAGTAGTGTCTCTGCTTTTCAATATGCTATCTAGGTTGGTCATAACTTTGCTCCCAAGGAGTAAGCGTCTTTCAATTTCATGGCTGCAGTCATGCTTCAAGTTGGCTTCAAGTTGCTTAAAGTTGGCTTAAAGCTCAACATTCAGAAAACTAAGATCATGGCATCTGGTTCCATCACTTCATGGCAAATAGATGGAGAAACAGTGGAAACATGGGCAGACTTTATTTTTTTAGGCTCTTTAATCACTGCAGATGGTGACTGCAGCCATGAAATTAAAAGACGCTTACTCCTTGGGAGCAAAGTTATGACCAACCTAGATAGCATATTGAAAAGCAGAGATATTGATTTGTCAACGGAAGTCAAGTCAAGGCTATGGTTTTTCTAGTATTCATGTATGGATGTGAGAGTTGGACTATAAACAAAGCTGAGTGCTGAAGAATTAATGTTTTTGGAGAAAACTCTTGAGAGTCCCTTGGACTGCAAGAAGATCCAACCAGTCCATCCTAAAGGAAATCAGTCCTAAATATTCATTGGAAGGACTGATGTTGAAGCTGAAACTCCAATACTTTGGCCACCTCGTGCGAAGAGCTGACTCATTTGAAAAGACCCTGATGCATTGGGGGCAGGAGGAGAAGGGGATGATAGAGAATGAGATGGTTGGATGGCATGACCGACTCGATGGACGTGAATTTGAGCAAGCTCTGGGAGTTGGTGATGGACAGGGAGGCCTGGTGTGCTGCAGTCCATGAGGTCACAAAGATTCGGAAATGACTGAGAGACCGAACTGAGTGAAAATTGTATTTATACTTAAAAGTCTCGTGTGTGTGTGTGTTTAAAATGATTTTTCGTTAGGTCATTTTCTCCTGGTTTTCTTTTTGCTTGCTGACTACGAGTGGCAAAGAGGACTGAGCCCCAGAACAAGAGCGTCTAGAGCACAAAATTCTGATATGGGCTTTTGAGACTACATTTTTTAATCTGGACAAAACTTTAATTGCTTAGATGGTCCTCATCTGCTAAATATGATCATAAAAGTATAGTCCACACTTTTGAGTTTTTAACATTTTAAGCATAAGATATCCTTTAAAAATAAAACCAAACAATATATGTACGCTTAATACAATTTTAATATGTGTGTGTAAAAAATAAGGTTTTGTTGAGATGATTTAAGAATGTTCAGTGTTAAAAGCACACATCAGAATTTTGCACTCCAAACTGTTGTTCTCTGGCCCAGTCTTCTCTCCCACTTTCACTGGGCAGACAAAAAGTAAACTGTGAGAAAGCAAAGTATTTTAACTATGAAAGGTGACCTAAAGAAAAATCATTTCAAGACCAAGTTGGTCGCAGCAAAATTCATTAGCCTCCTCCAGTATGAAAGCTGCGTCTGGGTGACATTCCAAGGTTACTAATGCTCGTCAGTCCAACAACTTGCAGACTCTACGTGATAGGGAATCTTTGGGGTTTGGCATCAAAGGAGAAAGGATGTAAAAATGGCCCTGATGGATGTTCTGAGGTTGTTTGATCTAAATCCAGAGAAAATAGCAGCTATCACAGCTGATGGAGTACCTGCTATGACTGGGAAGATGAATAGAATGAAGGGAAAAAAAATTACAGTCAGAAAAGCTGGTGCCAGACATTTTATCATTATCTTTTTATTTTATTTTTTGCAAACCAAGCTTGACAACTTAGAAATCCCTTCGTGCAGTTTATAAAATAATGAATTCTAAATGAAGGTCTGTATTCACCAACAGACCAAGCAATTATGTAAACAATTTCTGTTCCCCAATATGGCTCCCCGTCATTGCATTTTCAAGTCAAATCACTTTCGTGAGGTGGAACAGCAATACATATGATGCGTATCTTTGAAGCGTCAGCTATCAGACAAGGGAGGATGCCAGTTACTCGACATCCCAATGACAAGAAAGGTATCCTGTGTTATATTTCCACTTCTGATTTACACTCAGAGAAGAGTCAACTGAAAGACAAAAGTACTACAGGATAATTGGTATTCTTGTATCATTTCTCCTGTGTTCAGTGGTTTATTCTCTGATTTCATTACCAGGACTGTATCTTACTTTCAAGCTCCTTTTAAACACACCCACCCACCCATGCACACACTCTTTCTCATTCATTCACACATGGCTCTTTTAAGTTGCAATTAGTCATATGCTTTATGCATGTTTCCTTGTGTTAATGCTTGTCCTTTCTTTGGATCCTAAGCTCCTGGAGAACAAGCAAAGAGTGTATTATGCCTTTCGTGTTCTCCCCACACAGTGAGTGTTCAATAAAGACTATTGACTGACTGACACCTCACCCCCTTTTCTCTTTGTCTCTGACACCTCTGCTTTCTTTCAGAAATGTTATTTTTTAAGTGGCAATATTTCCCCACTCTGGACTTACAAGAAGCTCATCTCGTCCTCTAACTTTTTCTTTATGTAAGGTTTTCAACAATAGACAAAATGCAGGTAGAAGGAAGCCAATATTCTTCTACCCCTTCACAATAAATATGTTTTTAATTGGAGAGTGACAGGCATCTTAGAGAATGGAAGCTTTTTGCCCATGAAGAAGGCTCACGTGTAGATTCTGTTAAAGTAGCCATTAAAAAATAATAATACCTCCTGCCTGGCCTGCACTCCAACTACTCCTGAATTCAAGGCAGGTATTAATGGGTGGCCCAGCTTTATTTTTCTTCTATGGTACAGCAGGTCAGAGACACTGTCTATATTTGGGGTCTCTGTCGTCCTCACACAGAGCTTAAATAGCAGTTTGTTCTCCTTTTGAAATAGGAGCCTAAACCGCAATTATTTTTTTAACCTTACCTTAGGAAAAGCCTTGGTAGTTCAGCGATATCCAGAAACACGGACTTTTCAGGAGACATCAAAGTGCAGCCTCCATCAATCTGAGCATGGTTTGATCTCACAGAGGCGAGGTAATGTGCCTTTATTACGGTTGCTTTCTCTATCACAGCTGTTATGGATTGTGCAGCCATGGTAGATGGCTGTTACAGGGACCCCGCTCTCGCATCACATCGTCCCGCTGGTGTCAGCCCCCTGGAAAAGTACAGGTGAGGGTATCTCAACCTGACACAGCATCTGCTCTGCGCAGCCTGTCTCTGCTGACAGCAGTTAGAGCAGAAAGCAGGGTTCTCTCTCTAGCTCCTGTGTCTTCCCTTTCCATACTCCTAGTTGAAGCCTCTTGGAACAAAAGAATATTCAGAAAGAGAGTAGTTGACAAATAGAAGCCATGAAGATTAGCATGGCCTGCCAGTGTTGATGGTCATTTTCCACTTGGTTCACCGCTCACAGGCGCCTGCTGACAGTGTCTCTGCTGACAGTGTCTCTAACACCCAAAAAGGTATGCAACCCCCGGCGTTCCCGAACCTTCTTCACACTCCAGTGACAGCAGCAGAAGACACCAACTGAGTGTCTTAGTCTGGGTTTCCCCAGAAGACCCTGAGACAAGGATTCTAATGCAAATCCCCCCAGAAAAAAACCAGGGGAGAAGACTTGAGTTTCCCCTAGTGGCGAGGCACACGGAGTCAGCACAGGGGTCAGGGCCGTTTGGCTCCACTTTCTGCCTGGGGCTGGATCCGTCTTCCTTGCTTGAAAGCAGAGCAGCCTGGTGGGAAAACAGCACACAGCAGGCCACAGGACGGCGCTGTGGGCCCGGCCTGCCGGCAGGTCTCTGCAGATGGAGAGGGCGGCGGGGAGGAACAGGCCCTGGTTCAGCAGCCAGGGTGAGGAGGCTCCAGTAGACGAGTTCCCCTCTGGGGACTTACCTGGAGGTCCAGTGGTTAAGACCCTCGGCTTCCACTGCAGGGGGCATGGCTTTGGTCCCTGTCAGAAAGCTAAGATCCTAGCATGCTGCAGTACGGCCGAAAATAAGTAAGTAAATAGATAAATGGAATGTGGAATCCAACAACTGGAGTTAAAAGCAACAACTCATCCATTGGACATTAAAAAAAAAATCCCCTTTCACATTTTTGAAGCAGAGAGAGGATGAACTGAGGCCAGAACAACCTTGGATCCTTAATTAACTCTCTCAACATGGCCCTAGACTGTTCTAGGGCCAGGAAGACAAAAATAACTTCCCTGGTGGCTCAGACAGGAAAGAATCCACCTGCAATAAGGGAAACCTGGATGTGATCCCTGGGTTGGGAAGATCCCCTGGAGGAGGGTGTGATAACCCATTCCAGTATTCTGACCTGGAGAATCTCCATGAACAGAGGAGCCTGGTGGGCTGTGGTCCGTGGGGTTGCAAAGACTCGGATACGACTGAGCAACCAAGCCCAGCAAGCATGGCAGCTGTAGGACACAGGACGGGCCTTGGTCTGTGAGGCGACCATGTTTTGCAAAGGAAAGCTGAAGCACAGAGAGATTAAGTAAGCTTCCCAAGGCCACACGGCTAGGAGGTAGAAAGGCCAGGAACGGAACCTCGACAGACTTTCCCTCACAGTCTGTCCTTGTGACCTCAGCACAGGCTGTCATGGGAAAATAATATCTCTCTGCATCTGTGCTCATTTTCACTTCTTAACTTTTTCCCAACATGAGGGAAGAAGTGAGGGACCGGTGTCTGCAGAGCTGCGTGGCTTCCTTTGAGGGGATTCTTGGATTCAGGCCTGGTGTCTGAGGCTGTTAGTGCTCACTCCCTTGCTTGCTTCATATGACTGGTTTCTAGAAGTAAAATCTGACTTCCCAGAGGATGCAGGCTCAGAGTAGTATCCTTAGAATATTACAGACTCAGAATTCTAAGTCTGGGATTAATATGTTTGGGATTCTAAATTCTCTGACCATCTCTTACCTCTCATATGACTTTCTATTCCAGTTTTCACGTTAACATACTTATTTTCCAAATCCAGATGATCCAAGTAAACCATTCTTCTCTTCAAGGCAGTGACGATGGAACTTAAGGGAAATCCAGGCATCATAATCCTTCAATATTTCCGGTGGGAAAATCTGCTGGGTGTGAGAAACACGGATATCAATCAGTATCCGAGAGAAGTGAAAGAATGAAAGAGGAAAGAAAAGGGAACATCTTCCTTCTTGTATTGTTAGATGACCTCATGCCCTGGTATGTTTAATTTTTCCCTCCCAGGACAGGCAGTTATTTTGACAGCTTATTTCACTCTTATAGATAAAGTTTACATTGTCAATTAATGGGAATACATCAGGTAATAGTCATGAGCTCTTGGGGGATATTCTCAAGGCTGTTTCCAAATATCCTTTATGGTAACATATGGTCGTATCCTCCACTTCATCACCAGGTCAATTGGCAGTTGCTCTATGGTATGTTCTTCATGTACCAGTGAAATTTCCAAGCTCCATCACATTTGCTTTTTCCCCCATGGTGCTTGAAAGTTGCTTAAGCCGCTGATTATTGCCTTGCCATGAGTGCTGATCACTCTTCTGGATAGTATGCATTCAGATGTCATCTTTAATTTGCGATATTAATATTGAACTCCATCACCGTTCAGTGGTTTTAGTGAAGTATTTACATATAGACTAGCAAAGCGTTTGAGCAGTGCATTGAAAACTGTCCTTTCCTAATTGGAACCGTAAAGTTTACCACAGCATCTGCATGACATGGATATGATTTCTGGTTATAAAGCAGCCTTGGAGGTTTGCCTTCAAAAACCAATGAGATGTGTTTTCTCAGCTCTGTATTTCCAGACCCATTCAGACCATTAATGGTTGGTGGTGACAGTGCTCAGGGAACTGTTTTTTTTAATAACCTCACACACTTTTAAGAAGGGTTAACTGTCTCAACGAGTATTTTTTTTTAAACTGGAATCACATTTAAAATTAATGAACTAATTAGTTAAGAAATGTGTTACTTTATTATGGAAAGAGAAGCCCTGCACTCTAATGATGATGTGAAATGCATGAAAAGTCCTTTTATTTTATGACATTAGAGCAAGGAGGATTGTTCAGGAACATTTGGACTGCTATTATTAATTATCTGATTTGAAGATCACCTCACCCTGTGAGAAACGTGTATATCAATCAGTATCCGAGAGAAGTGAAAGAATGAAAGAGAAAGAAAGGGAACATCTTCCTTCTTGTACTGTGAGATGACCTCATGCCCTGGTATGTTTAAATTGCTTACTTCCTATAACTCTATAAACTTCTGTGTTTTCATTTGCCGGATTAGATTGAAGTGTCAAGTATATTTGATGAATGGCATTGGTAATATATGTTCATGTTCATCTTTGCTCTTTTTCTGCTTTTATTTATATAGAGTCAGTGTAATTTATTTCTCCTGAAAAAGCTTTCAGCAAAAAAGATTTTTTAAAGTACAAATACTTTTTAACAGGGTTCTGCGGTTTGTGATGATCCAATCACTCATCTTTCCTTCTTCTTTCTAGCTTTTTTTTTTCTTCCTTACATTTCTTTTGAAACTAGTGACTGAAAAAGGCTTCCCTGGTGGCTCAGATGGTAAAGAATCTGCCTGCAATATAGGAGACCTCAGTTTGATCCCTGGGTTAGGAAGAGCCCCTGGAAGAAGGGATGGCTACCCACTCCAGTGTTCTTGCCTGGTAAATCCCATGGACAGAGGAGCCTAGTGGGCTACAGTCCATGGGGTCACAAAGAGTCGGACATGACTGCCCAATAAAAGGATTATAGGAAACCTCAATGGTTGCAACTAAGCAGAATAAAAAGTTAGCATTCAGACAAGCCCTTAGCTTATTCGATGCGTATATCAGCTTAAGCTGCTAATAGGGCAATGATATGAAGAATTGTGTAATTACCTGGATAATTTAATTTAAAAATACCAGTCTACAGCTTTCTGTATTCAAACACATTTTATTCACAGAGAGCAGCCCAAGCATGAGATTTCAGATTTTTTGTAGTTCTCTCTGATGAGAGGGAGCCTATCCCTTCCTCAGGAGGCTAGGAAGGAACCCTTGGTGATCTTGAGGTTAAAATGGAGTATGCTGTTAATTGTATAATCAGCTCTTCATTTTGGATTTTTGCTCAGATCAAAATGTTATGTTTAGGTAAATAGGCAAACATATCTGTTTCTAAGTTCTCTGAGAGTTAATATCAATAGAAGAAAAATAATTAGATGGACAGAAATCACAAAACCAGACTAGTCAGAATCTGAAAACTACTTAGCAAAGTGGTGGCTAGGAAATGAGATGCAGCAAAACACTGGAGAAAATGTAATAAACCTGAAGTTGGATTTGGAGGAGTCCTTGGTTCAGTTCTCCCCTCCCTCCTTTCCATACTTCCTTCCTTTTCTTTTTAAAAAAATCCTATCTTTATCCTTAACTGCATCCTTCCCTCATTCCTCTCTCATTCTTTTTGCCATCTAAGAATTTTTCCTGCTAATTGACATCCACGGTTCTTTTATTGTTTACCTAAAGGCTGTTGAAACAAGTGAAAAATGTGATAAAATGTCCAAGTTGAATCAATTGAATCACAGAGGTAATGACATAAATGTAACTGTATTTCTGCTTCACACATCCATTTGTCTCTGACCCACTGGCATCAGGGTTACTATGACCCTCTGGCCAGGGGTCAGCATAGATTGTGTTCTGAGTGGCTGTGAAATGAAAAGGGTGATGTACATGCTTTGGAACTCTGGATACATTTGTTCTGACACCAGAGACTCGAATAAGCTGACTTTAAAATGAACATAAGTAGCAAATTACAGTCCTGAATGACTGAACGTCAGATATAAGCTTATTAATTAAAAAAAAAATTAGAAATGAAACAGATTTTATTTCTCTCAACTACATGCAGATAAACTGGGATCAATAGTTTTCAATTTTCATAGTTTTGTCAGTGCAGATGACTTTGGAACTGAAATCAACAGTAGCCAGAGTGAAGAAATGTGTGTACTTTTTTTTTTAAACACAAAAATTTCCAAATTATGTGATTAATATGCAAAACCAGTCAGTTCAGTCACTGAGTCATGTCCGACTCTTTGTGACCCCATGGACTGCAGCACATCAGGCCTCCCTGTCCATCATCAACTCCCAGAGTTTACTCTAACTCTTGTCCATTAGTTAGTGATGCCATCCGACCATTTCATCCTCTCTCGTTGCCTTCTCTCACCTTCAATCTTTCCCAGCATCAGGGTCTTTTCCAATGAATCAGCTCTTCGCATCAGGTGGCCAAAGTATTGGAGTTTCAGCTTCAACATCAGTCCTTCCAATGAATAATGAATATTCAGGACTGATTTCCTTTAGGATGGACTGGTTGGATCTCCTTACAGTCCAAGGGACTCTCAAGAGTCTTCTCAACACCACAGTTCAAAAGCATCAATTCTTGAGCACTCAGCTTTCTTTATAGTCTGACTCTCACATCCATACATGACTAAAACCATAGCTTTGCCTAGATGAAAAATAAGTTAGATCAAACTCTATCTTTGCTTATTCTTGTATAACACTCTTTGCAGTTACTTGTTATAATTCCTATTCATTTGGGAAAATAATATGTTAACATAAGGGCTAATTAATTTTAAACCTCCAGATATTTATATAACCACATAAACAATCATTGGAGGGGTCTTAAAAATATAAATATATGAAAATGTTTATGCGCTTGGCTTTGGAATGAATATTATCATTTTGTAATTGTGGGTTATTCTATCTAGGTTAGTGGATCCCCTCAAAAAAGAAACAGGCATGGTTTTCCTAACATCAGTTCAGTTCAGTTCAGTTGCTCAGTCGTGTCCGACTCTTTGCGACCCCATGAACCACAGCACGCCAGGCCTCCCTGTCCATCACCAACTCCCGGAGTTCACTCAGACTCATGCCCATCGAGTCAGTGATGCCATCCAGCCATCTCATCCTCTGTCATCCCCTTCTCCTCCTGCCCCCAATCCCTCCCAGCATCAGAGTCTTTTCCAATGAGTCAACTCTTCGCATGAGGTGGCCAACGTACTTGAGTTTCAGCTTTAGCATCATTCCTTCCAAAGAAATCCCAGGGCTGATCTCCTTCAGAATGGACTGGTTGGATCTCCTTGCAGTCCAAGGGGCTCTCAAGAGTCTTCTCCAACACCACAGTTCAAAAGTATCAGTTNGAAATCCCAGGGCTGATCTCCTTCAGAATGGACTGGTTGGATCTCCTTGCAGTCCAAGGGGCTCTCAAGAGTCTTCTCCAACACCACAGTTCAAAAGTATCAGTTCTTCCGTGCTCAGCCTTCTTCACAGTCCAACTCTCACATCCATACATGACCACTGGAAAAACCATAGCCTTGACTAGACGGACCTTAGTCGGCAAAGTAATGTCTCTGCTTTTCAATATGCTATCTAGGTTGGTCATAACTTTTCTTCCAAGGAGTAAGCGTCTTTTAAAGACCCAAGGACTGTAGCCTACCAGGCTCCTGTGTCCATGGGATTTTCCAGGCAAGAGTACTGGAAATTACTACTAGAAATTAGTACTGGAAAGAGTACTGTCATTGCCTTCTCCGTGCCCTTGAATAGGTCTCAGTATTTAATGATTTAAGAGAATGCAGGAACAAAGGAGAAGCAGTCAAGAAACAATGGTTGAGTGATAAAAAACAGAGTTCTAGTTCCTCCTCAAAGGAACGCCTCAAAGGAACATCAGAATCTAACACACTAATCTTTTAGAAGGCCCCCACCCAGGTGGAGGATGGTAGCTTTTTGCTGAGACCCCAGACCAGTTGGAACCTAAGGATTAATGATGTTGACCTTTCTGACCCTTGTGACTTCAGACATCTAAAGCTTGAACTCTGTTGACCTTTGCCTCAATTCTATTCTGACTTTTCCTCTGCCTGAGGCCCTTCATGAATATGCCGGCACCCTTAGCTTAAAACTTCTGCAGCTTTGCTGTTCAGGGAAACACTGCTTTGGGAAAATCCTCCTCCCCCAACCCCCACCCCCACAACATTCTACTTACTTGCTATAAGTAATCCATCCTTCCCTCTCCCCATCTTTGCTTGGTTGTGTCTTTTGGCTTGGTTGTGTCACTTACGTAGAAGCAAACCCAGATTTCAAGTAACAATATTATGACNGCTGTTCAGGGAAACACTGCTTTGGGAAAATCCTCCTCCCCCAACCCCCACCCCCACAACATTCTACTTACTTGCTATAAGTAATCCATCCTTCCCTCTCCCCATCTTTGCTTGGTTGTGTCTTTTGGCTTGGTTGTGTCACTTACGTAGAAGCAAACCCAGATTTCAAGTAACAATATTATGACCCTTATGAAACTGAGAAGGACACTGTTGGTGCAGGGGGGTCCTTTTCATGTTTCTTGTTTTTTTTTTTTTAATAGGAAATAGGCTTCATTCAACCTTCTTGATCTTCCCTCAGTTCCAAAGGACTAGTTCAAGCAGTTTCTAATCAGGGGAGAGGATGCAGAAATAAAGGAAGAGTCAACAAACAAAAGTGCAACCTGGGGCAGGGCCAGAGTTCTTCCTCCAAGGTGTCCACCCAGGTGGAGCTTGGTGACTTCTGGCTGAGCACAAGATTTCTGGAACACTGCCCTATTACCTCACCATCAGCCAGTCAGAAGAAAGGCATACACCCTGTAGTCCTCACCCCAAATTTTGCTTATAAAATCTTTCCCCAGAAAACTATTTGAGAATTTGAGGATTTTGAGGACAAGCCAGCCATTCTCCTTGCTTTCCCCTGCAGTAAGCATTTCTCTGCTCCAAACTTGGACATTTTGGATTTTTTGGCTTCACTGTATTGGGCATAAGAACATGTGTTCAGCAACATTTAGATACGTAATAGATGTCTCCAATTTGACACAACTGAACTGAACTCTTCATAGTTTATCTCCCCTTCCCCAGCTACTGCTGAAACATGAGGGAAGGGGACAAGGTATAACCTTTAAAATAATGACAGACATTCAGAATATAACATAAACTGGTTTGAACAGACTGAGTTGAAGATGCCCACAAATTTGACTTCTGAGTCAACCTTAAGCCTCACTATATTCTCTCTGTAGTACATTAGCATGCTAAATTACATGCCTGTAGATACCATGACAGTTCCAAGACCAACCACAAACAGCCAAAAACTGGCAGTGGCCCAATTCCTGGAAGTCTTCATCTCTTCTCCCAAATAGTTGGAATAATCCTCCTACTCATTAGCCTATGAAATTACGAAGCCTACAAAACTAACTACCTCACATTTGGGGTCTCTCGTGTTCTGAGATGACCACACTCTGGCTCTGGAGTGTATCTCTCTCAATAAGTTTCAAGTTTTTTTTTGGTAAGATCTTACTGATGTTTCTTAATAATCATTTTGCCTTCTGAATTCCTTCTGTGAGGACACATGAAGGAGTGAGCTTCATTAAGCCCTGAGACCTAATATGTGACTTCAGTTAAAAGACAGTGGGTTCAAGTCCCACCTGAGATATGCAGTTTCACTTTTATGGCAGTTTTCTGCTCCTTACTCTTTCAATTTTTCATGCTTTTGAAACCAAGTAAGACTCTGTGTGGCTCCTGGGCATTAAAGCCTTTACAGAAAGGCTCCCCCATTTCTTGTTTGAAGGGAATAATAGGCTTCAACCTCCATGGTCTTACCAGAGTTCCAAAGGGCAGGTTCAAACAGTTGCTAATGAGGAAAAGGGAGAGGATACAAAATCAAGGGAGGAGCAGCCAAAAAAATAATGGCACAGGGACTTCCATGGTGGTACAGTGGACAAGAATCCACCTGCCAATGCAGGGGACACAGGTTCAATCCCTGGTCCAGGGAAATTCCACATGCCACGGAGCAACCTAGCCCACGTGCCACAGGTACTGAGCCCATGTGCTGCTACTACTGAAGCCTGAGAGCCTAGAGCCTGTGCTTCATAATAAGATAAGTCACCTCAATGCGAAGCCCATGCACTGCAACTAGAGAGTTACTTCCACTCACTGCAATTAGAGAAAGCTGGCATGCAACAAAAAAGACCCAGCATAACCAATAACTAATTTTTATAAAATAGCATCCCAAACTTGGGGCAGGGTTCTTGTTCCCCCGCAAGGTATATGCATACCAATATCTTTGAGCTCTTTTGCAGAACGAATCCCCCACCTCCCATAATGGAAGGTGTTAACTACCTGATGAAATATTCTTCATTCCACAGAGAAGGCCACAATTTGATAACCCCAAGAACTACAGAGGCTCTTTAGGAGATAATCTGAGGCCTCAGTCAGTCTCTTCCATCAGGAAGCTTCCACAAGGCTCTTATCATTTTCCATTAGAGGGCAGATAGAATGAAAACCACAGTCATAGAAAGCTAACCAATCTGGTCACATGGAACACAGCCTTGTCTAACTCAATGAAAATATGAGCCATGCTATGTAGGGCCACCCAAGGCAGATGCGTCATGGTGGAGAGTTCTGACAAAACGTGGTACACTGGAGAAGGGAATGGCAAACCACTTCAGCATT
>SJYA01003644.1:0-66666 GCA_006410615.1 Neotragus moschatus | reverse complement strand
ACAACAGAGAATGAGATGGCTGGATGGCATCACTGACTCGATGGACATGAGTTTGGGTGAACTCCGGGATTTGTTGATAGACAGGGATGCCTGGTGTGCTGTGATTCATGGGGTCACAGAGTCGGACACTACTGAGCGACTGAACTGAACTATGGCAGAAAGTGAAGAAGAAATAAAGAGCCTCTTGATGCAAGTGAAAGAGAAGTGTGAAAAAGTTGGCTTAAAGCTTAACATTCAGAAAACTAAGATCCTGGCTTCTGATCCTATCACTTCATGGCAAAGAGATGAGGAAACGGTGCAAACAGTGACAGACTTTATCTTCTTGGGCTCCAGAATCACTGCAGATGGTGACTGTAGCCATGAAATTAAAAGACGCTTACTCCTTGGAAGAAAAAATATGACCAACCTAGATAGCATATTAAAAAGCAAAGACATTACAAAAGTCTGTCTATTTAAGGCAATGGTTTTTCCAGTAGTCATGTATGGATGTGAGTGTTGGACCATAAAGAAAGCTGAGCACCAAAGAACTGATACTTTTGAACTGTGGTGTTGGAGAAGACTTTCGAGAGTTCCTTGGACTGCAAGGAGATCCAACCAGTCCATCCTAAAAGAGATCAATCCTGAATATTCATTGATGTTGAAGCTGAAATTCCAATACTTTGGCCACCTTATGTGAAGAGCTGACTTATTTGAAAAAACTCTGATGCTGGGAAAGATTGAAGGCAGGAGGAGAAGGGGACGACCGAAGATGAGATGGTTGGATGGCATCACCAACTCAATGGACATGAGTTTGAGTAAGGTCCAAGCATTGGTGATGGTCAGGGAGGCCTGGAGTGCTGCAGTCCATGGGGTTGCCAAGAGTCAGACATGACTGAGCAATTGAATTGAACTAAGGAAAATATTTTGTGCTTTAATAAATAAACAAATGAGCCATTATAGATAAAGTTGAGCCTCTTATACTCCTTCCCAATTCTATTACCCTCCCCCATGGCTCACACCATAAATTCATACTTATCATCTCCTCCCATATATTTGTGAATATGCATATGTCAGGGAAATTTTTAAACAATATATAATATATTTCTGTATTTTTTTTTTTTTTACATTTCTAAGAATGGCATAGTGCTTGTGTACTTTGCAAGTTGCTTTAGTCATCAGCATACGTAAAACTATACTTTGTTCATTTGGCTGCTTTATAGCGTATCTTTCCGGTTATTTCACAGTTTGCCCTGTCTCCATTTGATGAATATTTTATGTTACTTCTAATAATTTGATATTAGAAAAGAGTAGCAGTGAAAATTCTTGTATATGTCTCCTTAGGCACATGTTTAAGGTTTTCTAACATTAGAATCGTGCAATCGTGTATGAATATATCTAATTTAAGAGGTTTTTGCCAAACTGTTTTGCAGAGCAGTTGTACTAAAATTTTATTCCCACAATAACTATATGGCAGTCTTTGTCAACTCTTGATATCTTCAGACTTGTTAAATTTTAACCACCCAATGGAATGGTTGGTTAATTGGATCTGACTGCAGTTTTTATTTAATTTTCTCTGATTCCCTGGAAAGTAATTATCTTTTCATGTAATGTTTGGCCATTTAGTTTTCCTCTTTTATGAATTGCCTGTCCCCATCTTTGCCTATTTTGCTATTGGATTGTTTGGCTTTTCTATTTTGATTTGTGAACTAAACCTTTATTATGTGCATTGCCAAAATTTTTACTGTTCTTTAACTTTTCTTTTCATTGATTAGAAAGTCTTTTGCTGCATGGAAGTTTTGAATTTTGTCAGTGTTTTGGTCTTGTTTAGAAAAATTCCCCTAGTTGCAAATTATAAATATATTTTTTAATTTCCTTTTTTACACATGTCTTTACTGAAATTGATTTCTGTGTATAATAGGGAAAAGAAGTTTATTTTAGTTTTATTTTTTCACACAGATGAACAGTTAAAGCTGTTTTCCCCATTAGTAGGTAAAGCCATGTCTCTTATATCAAGTTTCCATGAAAGTGTGTGTTTCTGGTTCTTTTCCACGTCATTGGTTGTTCGCTTTTCTGTGCCAATATCATGTCTTACTACTGTCATTTGAAATAAAGTATGGTTTTCCATAGGTCATCTAGGTCTTTGACTTCCAAGTTATCTTGGGTACTCTGGCTCTTTTGTACTTTTGCAGCAGTATTCAGAGTCTTTCAAGCTTCATGAAAAACCCTTTGGGATTTTCATTTTATTGCACTGAATTTATATATTACTGTTTTGGAAAACTGACATCTTAACATGTTTCTCTGCCTATGAAATGCTCTCTCTTCAATTATTTAGGTTTCCTTGTAAGCTTTTGAATATTTAGACTTATTCCTAGAATCAATAAACCTTTTTTTATTATGTGTTGTCCTTGAAATAATAATTAAAATTTTTGTTGTGATATTTCTACATGAATACAGTTAATTCATGTGGCTTCATATTTAATTCAGCAAATTTGCTAAACTCTGTTAATACAGTTTGTTTATAGATTATCTTGTGTTTTATATGTAAATAATTAAGCATTTGTGATAAAGAGTTAAGTTTTTCTTTTCCAGTTTTTTTCTTTTTTCTTATTGTTTTGGCTATAATCACTAATACATGCTAAAGGCAACTGGTGATTGAATCAGCTTTGTTTTGTTTCTTAAAACAGAATATTAATATTTCCATCAAATATGACAATTGCCATTCATATACCTTTTACCAAGTTAAGGAAGTTTCCTTCTAACCCTAGATTGGCAGATTATCATGAAAGTTGTTTAAATTTATCAAACACATATTTCCGTCTGTCTAATGAGATGATGATCTAATTAGATCTGATTAGATGTCTAATTCTTTCCTTGAATTTGTTCACGTCATGATTTCCCTTAGCAGATTTTTAAAATGTTAAATCACCTTTGCATTCTGGAATAAATCCTGTTTAGTCACATCTCTCTCTTTCCCTATATAGATCTAGATATAAATATAAAATAAATAGATCGTTAATATAGATAATTATAAATATAAATATAGATCGTTAATTATCTATATTAAATATAGTTAATTTTATTTAGGAACTTTTTATTTTTGCTCTCGAATAATACTGGCTGACAATTTATTTCACTCGTAATCTTTCTTTTGTGCTTGTAACATGGGTGTGCTGGCATCATACAAAGATGACCAAACAAACTGAGAATGTCATATCAAGTCATTTTAGGTAGGTTTCAAAACAAATGGAAGTAATGCTGAACCTCAGGGAGCTGGAGGCGTTGGAGTAAGCGCTCACCAAGGGAAGAGGATTACCTTTAGACATCAAGTATGCATGTTCAAATATTAAAAAGAAGCATTAAAGAATGGAAATGGAAATGTAACTGGAACCAATTGGCGTAGAGAAGGGAGAATGCAAAAACTCCATCGGTTCAGTTTTGTCTTTAGTCTGATGTTCTTGGATCCGATCCTACTGTGTACTGTTCTGCTGATTGTCACACATGGTACCCTTCTTGTGTGTTTTTATTCTTTGGGATGATTAATTCATCAGTGGGGCTGACCAGAGAGAATCCTGTGTGGCTGTATTGATGTCTGGCCCTCTGGAGAGGTCTGATGCTTGCTAGTGCCAGGCACATGGATGTGGGGGCTGGAGGGTGGGCGGAGATATCACAAGCTTAAGGGCTGTGGCTTTTGTTAATTTCTCCTTCTGTGGGTTCTCAGACGTGGCAACAGGTCTAACTTCAGATCCCATCTGTGTGTGATTTATGGGCTTGGGGGTCTTAATTTCTGAAGGGAGTCTTTTAATTTATTTATTTCCCAACCAGAAGCCTAAATGAGACAAACTTACTTGTTTTCCCCAGTGCACCTATGTAGATTATGTTTTCTGGTTCACTCTCTTACTGATAGGGAGATCTTCAAGACTCCTAGCTTAGCTCTTGGTCTCAGTTCTAAGTCACTGTCTCAGTTAAAGCCAAGGGCTCATCTTCTTTTTCCTGGTAATATTTAATGCCATGTCTCCATAATGTTGACAGTCTGCTACCAGGACATCCTGTTACCTCCGTCTGCTGTTCCCTCGGAGCTCAGCAGCACGTCTAAAACACTACTTATATTTTTCTCTAGCATGTTGTAGTGTGTGTTTGTTTTTTTTTGTCTGTTTTTTTCCATTTCTTCCTCCTGGGCCTGACTCAAAATTCTCTCTGAAAATTCAGCTAATATGATGTCATTCATGCAGCCTGTTACAGGGAATAACAGATACACAGTGTTTTCATTGATTTACTGTTTGTTTTCCATAGTTTTCTTCTTTTCACATACATTGTTACTGTATAAGAAGTAGTATTTTATGTACTTTTTCAGATAAGCTTTTTTAAAAAAATCTAGTAATTGCCTGTTCTTCAACTACTTGGAATATGACTTCTTAACCTGAAACATTTTTGGTTTGCATCAGCTTATTTTGTGGCCAGTTTTCTGATTCTAGTGGTGGATCATTCCTTTTTTTCTTTTTATTGTTTCTCATTTGAGGCTCTAGAAAAGTGTGAGAAATATTTTTTATTGTGATTAGAGACTTAATGACATCTATTAAATCCTGTGCTGTCTCTTTTCAATCTTTTTTTGTAGGTGGAAGGGAGTGAGGGAGGAAATGTGTGGAAAGTCTGAGTATTTAGAACTAGAATTCAATTCCCCGGTCACTCAGCTGGTAAAGAATCTGCCTGCAATGCAGGAGACCCTGGTTTGATTCCTGGGTCAGGATGATACCTGGAGTAGGGATAGGCTACCCACTCCAGTATTCATGGCTTCCCTGGTGGCTCAGACAGTAAAGAATCCACGTGCAATGTGGGAAACCTGGGTTTGATCCCTGGGTTGGGAAGATCCCCTGGAGAAGGAAATGGGCTACCTCCTCCTGTATTCTTGCCTGGAGAATCCCATGAACAGAGGAGCCTGGTGGGCTACGGTCCATGCAGTCGCAAAGAGTGGGGCATGACTGAGCGTCTAACACTTTAACTGCTGCTGCTGCTAAGTCGCTTGAGTCGTGTCCGACTCTGTGCGACCCTATAGACAGCAGCCCATCAGGCTCTTCTGTCCCTGGGATTCTCCAGGCAAGAACACTGGAGTGGGTTGCCATTTCCTTCTCCAGTGCAAGAAAGTAAAAAGTGAAAGTGAAGTCACTCAGTCTTGTCCGATTCTTAGCGACCCCATGGACCATGTAGCCTACCAGGCTCGTCCATCCATGGGATTTTCCAGGCAAGAGTACTGGAGTGGGGTGCCATTGCCTTCTCCGAACACTTTCACTCAAGATGTCTTATTTTACAAATGAGAAATCGACACTTAGAGGTGTTGTGAAACTTACAGGAGACCAGATTCGCTGGTGAGCACCAGAATGAGGAAGAAGTCCTCACCCACTCCATTGTTTTACTTTAACAGAAGTGGGAAACCAGACTGGCTTGATTTAGGTCTTATTACTGGTCCTTTATTCTGCATAGATTAAAATCTCTTTTTAGTCTGTCAGAGTGCATATTTACATTCTTATCTAAATACTTACTAAATCATATAGACTTAATTACTGGTCTGCAAGCTGGTAAGTCTGCGAGCTAAGCATTCCCTTCACTTGGCTAATGAAGATGTAGCTGTCTTTCAAGAGATTAGAGACCACACTGTATGGAATGGGAGTGGCCCCACAGCAGGCACCCAGGTGTAGCGTTTTGGTACCCCTGGAAGGCGTAGCCCATTGCAGTGCCTTGCCTGTACCTGGCTTTCCAGTAATGTCGGTGAATGTGCCAATGAACAAAGGAAGTGTGTAACGAAGATGAACACCCTCTGTGCCTCTTCAGAGTTCAGGCTTGGCAGATTTGTTATGACTTCTTTTGAGGTCACATGATAAGGTGAGGTAAATTTCTGAGATTTGGAACATCTGTTCTGTAGAGCAGCCAATGAGGCCTCCTCCCCCAACCCGATCGTCCTGTGATGTAATTGGTAGATGTGAAAAGGGCATGAATGTAGACTTCTCTTTTTAACGTTGAGGACAGTTTATTTTTGGAATCACTGTGTTTTATTTACGTCTTTGTTTCTTGGGCAGGGTGGAATTCTGTAACTCACTACAGAGACATTTCTAATTATAGTGATTGAGATTTTGGAATAATGGACTTTAAAAAGTATTTGAGTTTTGTTTGATTATATTCTTGTTTTCCCCTAAATTCTTGCAACACATATTATTTTTCTAAAGAAGAAAGGGAAATCGTTTATAGTTTTATCTATATAAATTTCACAAATATTTAAATTTCACAAAATTGTCATTCTTTAGTTTGTTTCCCTCCTATTTTTCTCTGTTTTCTCCAGTAATATGAAAAGTAGTCATCTTATTTTTAATGTGTTAACTACTCAATTTGGTGGTTTTTGAATCATGTTTAAACTTAGTTTTGAAAATTATTGTTACAACTAAGTAGTATGTTTTGATTTGTGACTAAGTAATAAAACATATTTACATATTTCTCTTCCCCCATTTTTAAGTCTTATCAATGCAGTGATTTTGGGGGCAGTCCTGTCATTTTTATTATGAAAACATTCATTATGAACCACAATCATTCCTATGTGCCCACTATATATACATGTATATTTATTGATATTTTAGTGTTAAATGTTTTCTCTTTTATTATCAATACAATGATTTTAATTCTAGATTATTATTGATTTTACAATAAGTATACATTCAAGTTATTTTTGATATTTGCTTTGTTTTATAGCCATATGAAGAGCAGTTACTTAGACTCAGTTATGTTTTGTATATTTTTAATGCTTGCTGCTGCTAGTCTTTTTATTCTATTGTGGTTTTTATTTTTACCTTTTTCATGGCTTACTTGCATTTATATTTTCTTTAGGAAGGAAATGTATATGTTGATTGTTCTGAGCTCCCACATCTCAGGACTGTTCTTTATTATCCCCTTATGAGAATTTAAGTATAGGTGGTTGTAGAATTTATGGATCTCAAACACTGTCTCCATATAATGGAGATTTTAATTTTTCCAAATTGAAGTACAGTTGAAATAATGGAGATTTTGATTGTTTGTATTCTGTCCTTTGGAATTCTACGGCAGAAGTTTGGAAATACTGTATTTTCTCTTTCTCTCAGTATTTGTTTGCTTTTTGTTTACTTTTTATAGTTTTAGAATTTAGAATTTTAACCCTGAGATTCCAAAATCTAACCTAGCTATATCTGAATTTTAGTTGATTTTAATTAATTCCTTTGTAGTTTATCCAAACTTGGATCAGTAACTTGATGTCTTTCTTTTTCAGCAGTAACTTTTCATATACTTCAAGCTGTGTTACTTAAGCTTTGTCCTAGTCTCAGTTGGAAGAGTAGTTATGTTAGGAATTTTTCCCTGTATGTGCCTTCTTTCCTTTTATCTTATCTCAGATCTTCTCTGAGCACTGAGTAACTTTCCTAAGTATGTTTTCTGCTTGTCATTTCAGTTTTCTGAAATTTTTATACTTCATTTCAGTGCCTGAATTACTGCTTTTAATTCAGAAATGGCTTTTCATCTCTTTGGTGGCCACACTGATGGAGCTCTGATGATGTCCACTGTGTACTTAATCCCGGAACCAGTGAATATACTACTTTACATGGCAACAGGAACTTTTCATATGTGACGAAGTTCCATATTTTGTGTTGGGGAGATTATCCTAGGTTATCTGGGTGGACAAGGATCTTTAAATGTGGAAGATGGAGAAAGAAGTGTCAAGGTTAGAATGTCAGTGTGAAAAGGGCTTGACTTGACTGGTCATTATTGGCTTTGAAGCTGGAATGGGTCCAGTAGACAAGGAATGTGGGCCATCTCTCCAAATTGGAAAAGACATGAAAAATTCTCTAGAGCCTTTGGAAAGGAACAGTCCTGCCAACACCTTGATTTAGCCCAGGGAGACCCACTTTGGACTTCTGACCTCCAGGACTACAAGATAATAAATTTGTCTCTTGGAGCTACTAAATATATGGCAATTTGTTATGTTAGCAATAGGAGGTTAATATAATCTCTATGGAGTTTTTTCTGTCTTTACAATGACTTTCTCTATTTTCAGTGCTTGTATCCTAACAAAGCACTTTGAGAATACAAATTAGAAATACAAATCCTGGCATTGAATCCCTTCTCCCTCCGCCCACCCCCCTACTTTTTTTTTTTTCTCATGTATCTGCTTCAAGGGGAGGCATTCTGTGTTATTCTGCAGGATGGCCATCTCCTCTGAGTTGCTTTCTCCCCATTGTGTTGGCTAATTTTTTTCCTGTTTGCTTTATCCTTGTAACCATGGCTACCTTAATGGCTTATAGTCCACCCAGTCATAGTTGAATTAGATACTCCCAGAGCTTGATGTGCATTTCTGTCTAAATCCATCAGGTCTTGCAAAAGTAAAGACGTACTTTCACACTACCTTTCTGAATACCATTGAAGATGCTACCAAAACTCTCTTTTGCTTATTCTCTAGATCGGCTGATTTTTGTAGATGATAGGAGAAAAGATTTAATGCTTCTTTCAATTCAGTTCTGTTGTACTAAATCTAGCTAAAATTCCAGTTTTTTCCCTCTGGCATTATCTTGCTAAGCTGCTTCAGTCATATCCAGTTCTTTCCGACCCTATGGATAGTAGCCCTCCAGGCTCTTCTGTTCATGAGATTCTCCAGGCAAGAGTACTGGAGTGGGTTGTCATCTCCTTCTCCACAGGAGTTATCGACCTTTGTTATTTTTAATTCCTGATATGTTTTCTATTGCTTTAATATTTAGCTGGTGATTTTCTTAAATATTGAATTCTTATCCAGAATGTTCTTGGTATAGAATTTTAAATCTGAAATAGACCTTATGTATAATTTAGTCCAATTTTCTGATTGAACAGATGATAAAACCAAGGTTCAAAAAAATCATGTAACTTATGTCATTAAATATGGTATGCTTTTTGTGGTATCACTACTCAATTTTTAAGAGATAAGAGATGGCATAAAACCAGGTCACGTGCCATCGCTAAGTAAACACTGGATGCCTTTAGAAGAAGTTTGTCAGTTTTATTTATCTTAGTGTACTGTGGCTCAAAAAGACAATTAATACTTTATATTGTAATTATTAATAATACAGTTTTTCTATGTGGGAAAAGCAATGAAGCTGTATATATCACTGCTTGACGTTGTTGGCAGTTGGCATTCAGAAACTGGAATGCTGTGAAATACAACATTTATATTTACATTTTTAAAAATATCCTTTGTAGAAAGGAAACTCTTGAAATGTAAACATTTTTGGAATTAGCTTTAATTTAAAACAATACATATTTAGCATCTAGTCTGATAGTTGAATGCTATACAGTAATTAACAAGAAAGCTAGACCGTCTGCCCTCATGATATTTAGTCCAGTGTGGGGACATGTCAATAGATAATTAAGCAGTTATTGTACATTGTGTGTTGTT
Source organism: Neotragus moschatus (assembly GCA_006410615.1). NCBI lineage: Eukaryota > Metazoa > Chordata > Mammalia > Artiodactyla > Bovidae > Neotragus > Neotragus moschatus. The sequence continues at coordinate 57,257 of SJYA01003644.1, read as the reverse complement.
AAGGTGTAATTCAGGGAACTGCAGAGGAAGAACCTTGCCAAGACATGGGAAGATCCTGAGAAAACAACTAGAAAGAATAGTATTCAGCTGGTACATGAAGAATGAGTATAAGGTGAAACTGGGGGAAAGATTGTTCTAGGCCAGTGGTACTCAAAGTGTGGTCCTTAGACTAGCAGCGCGGGTATCACCTGGGCCCCATCTCAGCACTACTAAATCAGAAATTCTTGGATGTGGCCATCAAGTTGTGTTTTACAAATGCTCTGGATACTGATGCAGAAAACTTCCGTTCTCAGTGATGCTGAGAACCAGAGGTGAAAGAGGTTACGGTAGATTAAGCAGGTGAAAGCAGAGAGCTTGAAGTCATTAATAACTTGAGTTGAGGCAGGAGAGGCAAGAGAGGTCTGATACAGTGGTTGAAGAGTTTAGATCTTTAACTTATGCTCTCCTAAGCCACTGAAACACTTTCAGTAGGACAGTGTGAGCAGTTTTGTCTTTGAGAGAGATCACTAGAGAAGAGATTAGTGCCAGGGAGAAAGAACACCTGGCGAAACCGGCACAGTAGTATTGCTGATGGCCATGAGGGTGGAGTAGCAAACAGGTTAAGCAGACACTGCTGCCGCTGCTGCTGCCAAGTTGCTTCAGTCGTGTCCGTCTCTGTACGACCCCGTAGACGGCAGCCCACCAGGCTCCTCTGTCCCTGGGAATCTCCAGGCAAGAGAACAGATACTGAGGAAGGAGAATTTGTAGGATATGGTTACTGATTAAATGATGAAGGTAAGAGAAAAAGGAATTTCCCAGGCTTAGCACTCAGGCCACTGGAAAGCTAGTGGTTCTCTAGCATAGGGTCGCACAGAGTCGGACACAACTGAAGCCACTTACCATGCATGCATGCATTGAAGAAGGAAATGGCAAGCCACTCCAGTGTCCTTGCCTGGAGAATCCCAGGGACGGGGGAGCCTGGTAGGCTGCCGGCTATGGGGTCGCACAGAGTTGGACACAACTGAAGCGACTTAGCAGCTGCAGCAGCAGCCTTGGCAATAGAGATCACAGGAGGAACAAGCTGGGGAAGATTTTAAGTTTGAACTTGGTTTTGAACACAGAGACTATGCGATAGTCAGAGATAACGGTGGGTAATTTGATATTTGCTTAAAACACAGGAAAGGAATAGGGGTTAAATGTATAGGTATGGGAATATTTGGGCTCCCCAGGTGGGTGAGTGGTAAAGAATCAGCCTGCCAATCCAGAAGATGCAGGAAATGTGGGTTTGATCACTGGGTCGGGAGATCCCCTGGAGAAGGAAATGGCAGCCCATTCCAGTATTCTTGCCTGAAAACGTCATGGATAAAGGAGCCTGGCAGAGTTGGACACGACTGAATGACTGGGCATGGGAATATTTGGGGTATATAAGATAACTGAAATCTTGGACATTTTTGAAAAATCAGTACAAGTGTGTTAAATGAGAATATAGGGTAGAAATAGTAACATTGCACAGAGGATGGGGAATCTTGGAAATGACTGTGGAGGACCACCCCAAGAAAGAGATCAGCACCCAGGAAAATATGATGTCATGAGAATCAAAGAAAGAGAATTTTCTTAAAAAGAGGCTTCCAGGCATGTGTCTAATGCTCTGAGAGGTTAGTATGGTGAGGACTGAAAAGTTTCCACTGGACCAGCCACCAGATTTGTGTGACTTTGGGAAATTATGTGAAACTCAAGGATTGGCTAGAGTGGTTTTCATGGATGGGGAGGAGGAGAAGCCATATGACGGGTAATTGAGAAACCAGTGTGTGTCCAATGAGACACAAAAGAGGGCAATTGGCCATGAAGGGGAAAGAATCATCAAACCTGGAAGTGAACATGAAGTTGTTGTAAGGCTTTCTTTCTGTCTTCGGTAGAGATTAGACCAGCTTGATTATAGATAGGAAAGGTTCATGGGAGAGAATAATGAGTGGGGGGAGGGGATTGAAGATCTGAGGAAAAGAAAGGAAGCAGTTTATAGAGCAAGGTTCTGGAAATAGGGATGGATGGGATTCAGAACACTTGGAGACAAAGGCTATGCCTTTTCCATTGTAACAGAAGGATGAAGGAAGGAAAGAGTCTTGAGTAGTAATTGTAAAGGTAAGAGTTCCAATAAGTTTCCCCTTTTGGCAACTGCTGATGAGAGATGGAAGGTGGGACTCAAGGGAGAATAATAGGTAAGTTTAAAATAGTTACTGTGAAGAAGACACAGAATAATAATTAGGGAGAAAATCAGATTTATTATGGCATTCAAGTCTCAACTGAGGCTGATTCTTTACCACCTGAGCCACAAGGGAAGCCCAAGAATACTGGAGTGGGTAGCCTATCCATTCTGCAGCGGATCTTCCCAACCCAGGAATTGATACGGGGTATCTTGCAATGCAGGTGGATTCTTTACCAACTGAGCTATCTGAGAAGCCCTCCAGGTATTTTAGATTTCCTCTAACATTTCTCAGAAGCTTTGGCATACGTATGGAGTAGTGTTAGTTGCTTAGTCATGTCTGACTCTTTGCAACCCCATGAACTGGGATTCTCCAGGCAAGAATACTGGAGTGAGTTGCCATGTCCTTCTCCAGGGGATCGTCCCGACCCAGGAATCAAACCCTCATCTCTTGTTTCCTGCAATGTCAGGTAGGGTCTTTACCATTACAGGAACCAGTTGTATTCATCCAAGACTGGTGTTATTCTAAGAAATGGTTATAGAAGTACAGTGGAGCAAGTCGATTAAAAGATAAAGGTCTCTGCTTCTTAACTTGGAATTATAAAATTCAAGAAGGTCTGAAAGTGGAAGATTTTTTTTTTCTTAACTCAATGGCAAAATTTGCTCTGAGTGAATCAATATGAGGCTACTTATAACCTTTATTTATCAAATTTAGTGTATATACTCATACTTTAGGGCTTCCAAAGTGGCTCAAGTGGTAAAGAATTCGCCTGCCAATGCAGGAGACAAAAGAGGTGCGGTTCAATCCCTGGGTTGGGAAGATCCCCTGGAATAAGAAATGGCAACCCACTCCAATATTCTTGCCTGGGAAATTCCATGGACAGAGGAGCCCTGCAGGCTACAGTCCAAGGGGTCTCAGAATTGGACACGACTGAGTGACTAAGCACAACATTCATGTTTTATTTTAGAAATTAATGTGTATCCTTATGGAGTGCTGCCCCAAATTCTGATGGGGCTGTTACATCAGATAAGGATTATATCCTCTGTAACTGTGCTTAAAACCAGCAAATTCAGGGGAACTTCCCTGGCAATCCAGTGACTGAGACTCGAGAATGTGTTCCTGTGTTAGCAAAAAAAGTGGTTGAAATGATATACTATGGAACCTGAGATGGAAAGGGCTAAGATAGGTAATCTACTGGGAAAAAGTAGGATGCTTAAGGAAATAGATGGCTTCAAAAAACTGCTCTATCGGGGATCAAATGAGAAAATGGGAAGAATGGGAAATGAGGAGCTAGAATGTATAAATTGGAAAGAATGGGGAGAGTAATTAAAATGTAAAGAATATTGAATGTATCAATTGATTATTTCCAAAGGAAACAGTTTTGAACAATTACAAAGTTCAGGGTGTGACCAGGGGAGTGGGCAGCTGAGTTATAGGAATAGAAAGGCATGAGTGATGAGATCAAGAAACTGAGAAGCTAGAAAATTAGATGAGTTACCCAGAGTAATGGCAAGATTTGAAGTGAAATGAAGCAGAAATTCTCAGATCTCCAATGAGGGATTCTCTATGGAAGGTACATGAAATACCAAGATGTGTAAGGCAAGGTCCCCACTCTTCCCCTGGAGTGTCATCTTTTTAAGAAAGAAGGTGATAAATAATTACACAGCATAGTAAGTGATGATTATAGAAGCATGACCTAAAGTCTATTGAGTATAAATGAGGAAAGAGACCCTAGATGTCTGGACAAGTCAGGAGACTAAGCATTCAAGAAGAATCTCACACACAGTTTTGGAGGTTTCTGTGATTGGTAAACATTTATGCACAATCCACAGATATTCAGTAGAATATTTGATCAAAACTAGTGGTTAAAACTATATTTGCTTTTAAAAAAACTGTATTAAAGAAAATAAAAACTGTATTTGCTAGATTATTTATCAAATGCATTGTAAGATAAAAAGGTTGGTTGTGAGCTGTCTTCAAAAATTATTCTCCAATTTTAGGAGTCACAAGTGAACTTAAGTCTTTAAGAAAGTTGATTTGGTGTGTAATTTTCTAGTTTCTCCTTTATGTTATTTCTTACTCTCTAATTTTATTGTAATAGTTTTATTGACTGCCTATATCATTCTGTTATGCTGCTGCTGCTGCTGCTGCTAAGTTGCTTCAGTTGTGTCCGACTCTGTGCGACTCCATGGACTGCAGCCCACCAGGCTCCTCCATCCACGGGATTTTCCAGGCAACAGTACTGGAGTGGGGTGCCATTGCCTTTTCCATCATTCTGTTATAAACCGCCTCAATCCATTTTTGGATTCAATTAAGAGTTGAAGTAGTTAATAAGCAAATATATTCCAACTGAAGATGTTAAAAATAAGAAAACACATAATAAAACATTAGGACATAAGTCCTGAGTGTTCACTGGAAGGACTGATGTTGAAGCTGAAACTCCAATACTTTGGCCACCTGACACAAAACTGGGCTCATTTGAAAAGACCCTGACGCTGAGAAAGATTGAGCACAGGAGGAGAAGGGGATGACGGAGGATGAGATGGTTGGATGGCATCAACGACACAATGGACATGAGTTTGGGTGGACTCCAGGAGTTGGTGATGGAGGGAGGCCTGGCGTGCTGCAGTCCATGGGGTCGCAAAGAGTCGGACACAACTGAGCAACTGAACTGAACTGAATCACTCATTATCATTTTAAAAGATATGCTTTAGATATGCTTTTTGTCCAAATAGTAACTGCTCTTTGAAGGTTACACTAGGTAATATAATTCTTATGTCCTCCAAAAAGAAAAAAGTTCTCAAACATAGATGCGTTGATGAATGCCATTCTGGGGTAAGTAGTTGTGGGGTAAGTAGTTGTGGGGATAGACAGTGCTGACCACAGGAATGTTGAACAGCAAACGCTGGCTTTGGGCAAAGAAGCTTTGATGCATGTGACCTCTTTGAAATGTTGGCACTGATAGTTCCTGTGGGGACTTACCGTTACAAGATGCCTGACACAAATTGAACGTGCTATGTGAGAACAGAAATGCAGAATAATAGGGCAATAATACCCTATCTGTAAACCAACTGTGTTTACAGATTCCCTAAATAACAGGTCAAAATAGATTGCACTGTGATAAATATTCCAGTTGCAACACTCTTGCAAAATTCTCATCTGTCTCATATATTTTAAGCACGATTTCTGGGTCGTGTGGCTTTTCTAGTAGACTTCAATGATGTGCAACCACCAAGCACAGACCTTGTCATTTATTTAACTCCAACTCTCTTTAATCTTGAGGACAGTAAAACTGTAAGAAGTCTTGGGGTTTCAACATAATCATAGAACATTACACAGTGTCAGATTTTCAAATTCTTTGCTTATGGATTTTTGGGGGCCACATTTACCATAGCCTTGCTTTATCTATACATCTTTAAATTTAGATCTGTGGTTTTTTGCTTTTTCTCATCTTTCTTCCTTTCTCTTTTAGTTCACAGCCATGAATGAACCGCAGTGCTTCTACAATGAGTCCATCGCCTTCTTTTATAACCGGAGTGGAAAGTATCTTGCCACAGAATGGAACACAGTCAGCAAGCTGGTGATGGGGCTTGGAATCACCGTCTGTATCTTCATCATGCTGGCCAACCTCCTGGTCATGGTGGCGATCTATGTCAACCGCCGCTTCCATTTTCCTATTTATTACTTAATGGCGAATCTGGCTGCTGCGGACTTCTTTGCTGGGTTGGCCTACTTCTACCTAATGTTCAACACAGGACCCAATACTCGGAGACTGACTGTCAGCACGTGGCTCCTGCGTCAGGGCCTCATTGACACCAGCCTGACGGCTTCTGTGGCCAACCTACTGGCCATTGCAATTGAGAGGCACATTACAGTTTTCCGTATGCAGCTCCACACGCGGATGAGCAATCGGCGAGTGGTGGTGGTGATTGTGGTCATCTGGACCATGGCCATCGTTATGGGGGCTATCCCCAGTGTGGGCTGGAACTGCATCTGTGATATTGAAAATTGCTCCAACATGGCACCTCTCTACAGCGACTCTTACTTGGTCTTCTGGGCCATTTTCAACCTGGTGACCTTTGTCGTCATGGTGGTTCTGTATGCGCATATCTTTGGCTATGTTCGCCAGAGGACTATGAGGATGTCTCGGCATAGTTCTGGACCCCGACGGAATCGGGATACCATGATGAGTCTTCTGAAGACCGTGGTCATTGTCCTTGGTGAGTTACCACAAACAAGCCACATCAGTTCATGGTAGTGATGAAATAACAGTGTGAACATCCACGAGGTGTGAACATTCCATGCAGGGATTACAGGGGGACAAGGCATCTTTATAGCAAATGTTTATGATAAAGTCAGCATCCCAGTCTTCCTATAATTACAGAATTGGTCTCAGGGAAGTAATGTCTTAGTGATGCTATACAAATGGTGATGATGGGGAGATCTTATTAACAAGTTTGGCTATCAAGTATTGACAAACACCTGCTTTTGAAAGGTTTTATTACAGCCCAAATTATGGAACTTTTGTCCATAGTCTGTTTATTACAAATTCCCAGAAAGTATTTTTAGTCTCTTTTGAATATTCTCTCATATATACTCATTTTTATGAGTCTTATTTCCTAATAAGACATCTTTCACATTCAGTCATTGCTACTGCACACATTTAGGTAAGTACATCAAGATTTTTATATATTTATTGCACAAAATTATTTAGAATTAATGCCATCTATTACAGTCATCTTCATGAAAACTTATTTTTTTCCCATTAATTGTCTGTTTTTAATTGTTGTGTAGTTGCTAAGTCATGTCCTACTCTTTGTGAGGCCATGAACTGCAGCATGCCAGGCTTCCCTGTCCTTCACCATCTCCCAGAGTCTTCTCAAACTCATGTCCATTGAGCCTGTTTTTAGTGGTGAAAGTTAATTCATCTTTCAAGGTGAAAAACAAGGTTTTATTCTTTTATGTGATGTATACTGGAATAATTTTTGTCTTTAAATAACTTATTATTTTTCCCGGATGAAAAAGTCATGGTTAGTGATCCAGAGGAATGTATTTATTCATTTATGTTTTCAGAAAAGAGTTAAAAGAACACCTCATAACTTCTAGGCCTTGTGGAAATGTGTCTATGAAGAAGACACAGAATATTTCTTTTGGATCTTCAGTTCAGTTGCTCAGTTGTGTCCGACTCTTTGCGACCCCATGAATTGCAGCACGCCAGGCCTCCCTATCCATCACCATCTCCTGGAGTTCACTCAGACTCATGTCCATCGAGTCTGTGATGCCATCCAGCCAGGGCCTATTTTAAAAGTTCATCCACTGAGCATTTTAAATAATTACCCTCTGGAATTACGTTTTCTCCATAGACTGTATTCAAGTTGCTGTTTCATCACATTAAAAAATAAATATTTTTAAAACATTAAGCATTTCATCTTTCTCCATGAAAATTCAGTGGCAAGTTCCTCTATTGCTCTTTATTCCAGTTTGTAAAGCAGGGTTGAGTGGATGGAACCTGGGGTTATGCGGGTCCTCTGAAGTGCTGGGAGCAATGTTAATTTTAGCCATGGGAAAGAGAGCCCTAATTATGACTCTCAGGATAAAGACCAGGTCTTGGGATTGTCGGCACAACTAAAGGCCTGACAGAATGACTAACTGGCACATGTAGGTAGTACACACGACCTGCCGAGGCCCCCATCACCTCAGATGTGAATGTTAGGTAAAGACCAGGACCCCGAAAAGACTGTCTAACAGGCTTTTTAATGGCGAAGCGCTCCCGGGCAGGGTTCCCTGACCCGAATAAGGCAGGTTGAGGAAGTCTGCGCCCAGACCGTGTTGCAGGTGGCTTTTATAGGCTCATTGCGAGGGATGGTCAGGCTAGATGGACGGGGGTTCCAATAGGTCGCCGGGCCTAGGCGTCGCGGGCTGACAGGTCCTTCCACGTGGCTGGGGTGGGGCAGCTTTAGCCGGTAAAGTGTGCTGTCATTGTTCCCCGGGATCTGGGAGGCTCCTTCCCTTAGGGACCTCCCCCGCTGGCGGGGGAGAGAAGGGGCGGCCCATCATGGCCCCCCGGGGTCCGACCTTACAGTGAAATTATCTTTTTCCATCAAACAAAGTTCAATTGAAGTACAAAAATGGTTTCCATCTAATGTTTAATTATCAACAAAAGCCCTGTGCTTTCCTGTACTACAGATATACAGTCTCCATGGTAGGGATGAACATGAGACATGGATGCTGGATTTTTTTATTTTTATTTTTATTAAATAACATGAGATCTTTCCCTTCTGTATTGATTCGGGTATTAGTTTACTGCTGATCTGAGTATTGGTTGAAACTATTCACATGCATGCACTTTTTCTACTATTATCTCAAGTACTGCTCATAGTTCATAGAACGACCAACAGAAAATAACTACTGAACTTGGACTATGAACCTGCCACGTTCTTGCTTTAATTTTGACCTTTGTATAATGCCTGGCATTTTCCAGTGTGTAATATGCTTACTGATTCATATAAAGGTAACTTTTGGGCCTGACTGGGTGATTTTGCAGGTTAAATATGAACCACTTTGAGGGTTTATGGAGCAACCATTTCAGGGCACAATGGTCCTAAGTGGTCCTTCTGCCCCACCACACCAACCCTTAATGTAAAAGTAGCAGATACCATGCTACCCTCTAAGGTTAAACTCGTGAACTCTACAAAGATCGAATATATGTGGCTGCCTCTGAAATAAGTGGCACTATTTCTATAGGTGTATGATGGAGGAAGTTTTAGAACATGGAAAACGTCAATCAGGGTGATAGGTAAAGAAATTTGGTGAGACAAGATAATGTATGGGATTGTAGTAGAGGGAGGAGAAATTTGAAAAGTGGACTTTAGACTTTTGGAGAAAAGGGGCGAGAATGGGAGAATAGGTAATTTACAACCCTAAACATTCCGGGTTTTTTTTTTAATCAGTGTGGTCCCTGGATCCCATTCATACAGTATACTCCCCTGCTTGAATTTTATGTAGTCATGCTTGCCAGGAGATGAGTTGGTCTGTAGGAACAAAAATTCTAGTCTACTCGAAGCTCTTCTCGTTGTAAATTAGGTTATTGATGATCAGGTATTTTTGTAGTGCACGGTTGGGTTTTTAATATGTCATCTCTGCCAAATTGTCAGCTTTGCAACTTTGGGCAGGGATTGTAATGATGTGTGGGCCACTTTCTCCACATTTCCTCTTGTAGGATCTGGCGCAGAGTAGGTGCATGTCAAGTAGCTGTTGAATAAATGACTGTGGTGATAAAACCGAATTTCCGAGCCTTCAAAACCGAGGACCAGGAGAAGCCAGAGTGGATTCACTTAGTGGATGCCATTCTGCTCAGTCGTGTGGCAGAAATCAAGACTGATTACATCCCTCTCACATTTTATGCCTTCTCATCAAATATTTACTACAGCTTGGAAAGTGACCACAGTGGCTGCTCAATAAATAATTGTTTACCTTATTCATTTATTCTGGTGATGACTATGGTTTGATTTAACTGTGTCAGACCTTCAGTTTGTATTTCACTATGTCAGAGTGACCTCTGGGTTTTAGACTTATTCAGTTTAGTAAACCAATGTTTATTGGTTATTTATCCTTCAGTTAAAAGGATTTGTTGGTCGACAAGTCAAATTTCTAGGAGTCAACATAAAATAAAAGGGTCTTTGAGATTTATGATGGCAATACCAGTAGCAGTTTTGAAGCACAGGTTGTGTATAAGCTGCTCTTGAGTGAGTATTGGATCTTAATAGTTTTATTTGTAAAACACATATAACATTTAAATGATGTGCCGAGTGATATTATCTTGTTTGTTAGCTTCATTATCCAGAAGTGAAAACTGAGGCACAGGGACATTAGGTAATTTGCCCAAGGTCACACAGCTGGTTAAGTACAGGAACTAGGATGTTTTCAGGCAGTCTGTTTCCAGAGCCCATGTGTTTTTCACCTCCATTCTATTCCTGCCTCTGTAATACCAACAACTACTGGAACATGCTAGATGGAGATACAAAGCTTGAGCAACACTGTGCTGGTAAATTGAAACGTTGTAATCCCCTTTGTTTCTGTTGACGCTGCCTAGTTGCCTGTGCTCTATTTCTGGGCTAGAAGAAAGCTTTCAGGGAGCATGCCTTTCCTCCTTTTCTTCTGATGCTGCTGCTTACGACTCTCATCTCATAGGCTCTTTTTCATTGTTTGGTGTTAGAGCATCAGTCACTGACTGCTTCTGATTGAGGGAGTGTTTAGTTCAAGGTGTAGTTAACTTGAAGGTTCATTGTCCTAGCATGAGGTCATGTTATCCTTTCCCCAGGCTTGAATTCTCCCCACTTGACATTTTACCAAGAATTCCTTTTGAGTCTGTTCCACAGTTAATTCAGAATGGCAGTCAAGTTCTTCCTTATTTGACCACAGTCTATCTTGAGTTATAACTCCTTGCATTTCTTGCTGTGTTCTTTGTGATGGGGGCACTTCTGTTGGGGATAATTAGAGAAGAGGGAAACCAGGATTTGGAAAGAGAAAATAATGGTTATGGTGTGGAGGTTTTCGCATTGTAATCATGGGAGAGAGTGAGGAACATAAAGCAAAATAAATCCAGGTGGAGCCTGTCTTTGGGGAAGAAGAGAGAGACACTGTTTTTCTAGCTGGATCCCTTCTGGCTTGAAATGATCACCACTGAAGCTAAACGACTGTGCCGTACACCATGGAGAGCCCATTGTTTTCTTGTTACTGTGATGAAAGATAATTCAGCAAATACCCTATAAGCAAATCATTATGTACTTCTGTGTTCAATTTAATTCAACAAACATACTGTTGAGTTGTTAAATATGTACTAAGGGATAAAAAGATGAATAAGGTAAACACCATTTTTTAAAAATTGAGACAACATTGGTTTATAATATTATATAAGTTTCGTGTGGTACAACAGTATATTTATACAGCATGCCCACTACCGAAAATTTAGTTTCCATCTATTACCATCCTGTTGATCTCCCTTATCCATTTCACCCTCCTCCTCACTCCTTCCCCTCTGGTAACCATTACTTTAATTCCACAATAAGTTAAATCATATATCTGTCTTTCTCTGGCCTACTCCACTTAGAATAAGACCCTCAAGGTCCATCCATGTTATAAATGACAAAGTATCATCTTTTTTTTATAGCTGAGTAGTAGTCCATTGTGTCTGATTCTACATCTTCTTTATCCAGTCATCTGTTGATGTGCACTTAGATTGTTTTCATATCTTGGCTATGTAAATAATGTTGTGTGGAACGTAGCAGTACACATATCTTTTAAAATGAGTGTCTTTTTATTCTTTGGATTAACACCCCAGAGTCGGATAACTGCATCATATGGTAGTTCTACTTTTAATTTTTTGAGGAATCTCCACACTGTTTTTCATAGTGACTGTACCAATTTCCATTCCCACCAGCACTGTAGGAGGGTTCCCTTTTCTCCACATCTTCTCCAGTACTTGTTATTTCTTTCCTTTTTGATAATAGTCACTCTAACAGGCAAGAGGTAATATCTTATTGTGGTTTTGATTTGCATTTCTCTAATAATTAGTGATCTGAACATCTTTTCATGTGTCTGTTGACTATCTATCTTCTGGAAGAGTGTCTGTTCAGCTCCTCTGCCCATTTTTAAATCAGACTTTGTTGTTGTTGAGTTGTGTATTTTTATATATTTTAGGTATTCACTCCTTATCAGATTTATCATTTGCAAGTATCTTCTACCATTCAGTAAAATGTTTTCATCCTTGGTGACTCAGAGGGTTAAGTGTCTCCCTGTAATGCTGGAGACCCAGGTTCGATCCCTGGATCAGGAAGATCCCCTGGAGAAGGAAATGGCAACCCACTCCAATATTCTTGCCTGGGGAATCCCATGGATGGAGGAGGCTGGAAGAGTATAGTCCCCGGGGTTGCAAAGAGTTGGACATGACTGAATGACTTCACTTTCTTTCTTTCTTTTTCTTTCTACCAGTCAGTAGGTTGTCTTTTTGTATTGTTGATGGTTTCCTTTGCTGTGCAGAAGCTTTTTAGTTTAATGTAATCCTCCTTTTTAATTTGATATAATCCTACTTGTTTATTTTTGCTTTGATAATCCCTTCTTTACTGAGCTTGCAGTGTGTTAGAGGAGACTAAGAAAGACTTGCAGAAGCAGTGGGGCCCAATGCTAGGTGATGTCTGGGCAGAGTGGAGGGAAAGGAGGGCTCCCAGAGGAGGCAGTGTTGAGTTCAGTCTTGGTGTCTGTGGAGGAGTTTGTCTTCCTATAAGGTGGGGGTTGAGGAGAAGCTCAACAAAAACTCACCTCTGGGGAACTGGAAGTAGTCGGGTATGATTGCCATGTGGTGGGGATGCTGGATAGATTTTTGACTCAGAGTCAGCATAACCTACTAAGGCGTTTGAGTTTCAGCCTTTAGGTGATCAGAGGTGCTGCAGGAGTCCCTGAGATAAAGAATACCAGTTCCTTGTAGGGGTAACCATGTAATGTATCGTCCAAACTGTGACCCTTTTGGTAGTGAGAAGAGGCACTAACTGGGACACTGGGACAACAGGCAGAAGCCAAGACTAGTCTGGTCAACCCAGACTACAGTGGCCCTCTTTCCAGACCATGCTTTCTGTTTGCTTATATTCCTTTTAGGTTTTCTTTTGGCTTTTTAAATGTGGAGCTTGACACTGGACTTGTTCCACTGTGTGAGGATAGTAAAGAACAACTTTTCCTTTTTTTTTTTTTTTTTTTAATATAGCAAGGACTGTCCAGATTTAGAATTAAGACTGAGTGACTTCACTTTCACTTTTCACGTTCATGCAGTGAAGGAAATGGAAACCCTCTCCAGTGTTCTTGCCTGGAGAATCCCAGGGATGGGGGAGCCTGGTAGGCTGCCGTCTCTGGGGTCGCACAGAGTTGGACACGGCTGAAGTGACTTAGCAGCAGCAGCAGCAGCAGCAGAGCTGAAAACAAAAATCACACTGTCTTTAAAAAAATCACACTATCCAGCTTCCTAATCTTACAAATAAAGAGACTGAAACCCCCAAGTTAATTGAGAAATTTAAGTCTGTGTTAGCTGGTGGCTCAAACCAAGAAGTGGGCTCACTCCCAGTTAGGTGCTGTTCCCCCTGCCGAGGCCTGCAGGGGGAACAGCTCAGTTCCACCCACACTTTCCATCATATTCTTGCTTGTGAACATCAGCAGGTATTTATGTGGCTACCCAGGGTTAGGTGTAAACAGTGTGGCTATAAAGGTACCTGGAACCCACAGAAAGGGTCCTCTTGAATTTGGCTTTATTATAAACAACTGGTGATCTCTGAAATGAAGTGTTAACAAGAGTCGTTGGAAACGGAATTCCTGGCACATGTAGAGTTTTTACACATATTACCCTCCTGTTTGCTTTATTAAGGAGAGCATTGTATTAGTTTCTCATTTATCTTGGTTTTTATTGTTTATATTTTCCTGTGTGTGTATGTGTTTCCCCACTTATGTTCATTGAGGCAAGATGCCTCTGGAATCTAATCCTGAGTCTCGTCATTAACTGTCTGGGTGATTCAGGGCAGGTCACTTTCTGCAGTCATTTCTCTGTACCTTCATCTGTAGGATGGAGTCGGCTGATTTGATTTCCAAGGTTATTTAGAGTTCTACTTAGAAATATACATTCAAATGATAAGGACATAACTACTGTGGATCGGCCATGTAGAATTTTCTATTGGAAAACACAGAACTAGAATTGATGTAAAAGCAAGGAATTATGGCTTTTCTTCATATCAGCTTTAGGGTAATCAGCTTTCGGTGTACTCTCCCCCATTAAAGGGGATGGTACGTCTATAGGGGAGAGTCTCAAAGAAATGATTTTTTAAAACATGACTCTGCAGTAGAGAGCTGTGCAGCCAGAAGGGAAGGTTTCCCAGTTAGTCCTGTCAGGGAAGGGACTGGACACAGGAGCCTCTTATTCCCTGGCCACAGGTGACCAGCGGTACATCCTGTTGCTCTGAAGAGGAACCAGAGCTACCCTGAGTCTCCTCAGGTCCCTGCGGCGTCCCTGTTAAGGCCCCTTTGAGGAAGGGCCTGGGAGGCCATTCATGAGAGCCTCCGTTGTTGGGTCAGCCGCGGGCTGGTTGGCACCAGGGGTGTGGTCAGGAGAGAGTCCCCGCGGAAGCTCCACAGCGCTGCCCAGACCCCGGATCCTGGGCCCGGTCAAACAAGAAAACAACTCTCAAATACCAGCTCTTTGTACCCTTTTGTTGCCCAAATCCATTCAAATATTTTTACTCATAAGAAACTTTTAAAACAGAAACAGAAAACAGAAATACCGCATGAACCTAACCGAGTTCCTTCTGAGGTGTGGACACAGCAGGCGGAACATGGAGCTCCTTCTTATTTTAGGTCTCATGAGAGTGACTCAGACCTCATCTGGCCGGGACGTCCGTCGGTCCAGAGTGGAGGCCACCCAGTCCTTTGTCCTTACCCTTAAAGGTCATAACAGATGCGAGGTTTCCTGAAGGAATTGTGGTAGCCCCTGGGAATCACTGTTGCTTAGGGCTTGAGAGCTTTGTTTTGCAATAAAATAGGCCAGAGTTTAGAATTTGAACCCCACTCCTCACTTTTTAGTTTCATGGCCTGGAGAAAACGACTGAACTCTGAGCCTCAGTTTCAGAATTAATTAACATAGGGGTGATAGGACCTTTCTATACTTAAGCGACTGTGAGCACTCAGTTCAGTTCAGTTCACTCGCTCAGTCGTGTCCGACTCTTTGTGACCCCATGAATCGCAGCACGCCAGGCCTCCCTGTCCATCACCATCTCCCGGAGTTCACTCAGACTCACGCCCATCGAGTCAGTGATGCCATCCAGCCATCTCATCCTCTGTCGTCCCCTTCTCCTCCTGCCCCCAATCCCTCCCAGCATCAGAGTCTTCCAATGAGTCAACTCTTCACATGAGGTGGCCAGAGTACTGGAGTTTCAGCTTCAGCATCATTCCTTCCAAAGAAATCCCAGGGCCAATCTCCTTCAGAGAAGCACCCTTAGCACAGGATCTGGCTAATGTACGACACTGTGTTGCCATCACCATGAGGTCTTGTCCGCGTGTGTATTTTCCGCCCCCATCCCCGCCCTGCCATCTCCCTCTTCTCTCCGATGTACCCCTCTCATCTACACACCAGCATACATACAATAGTGGATTTGGTGGCTGGGATGGTGCTTCATTTCTGTGACATGGTATACGGATATTGTTATGGTTTAGCAGCTGTTAGCTCTAATAACAGACTGTAAATTTTATTCTCAGTGGCCTTCGCTTTTCCAAAGGTATATCTCTACTTCAGAGTTGGCCTGCACCTTATTTGTTGAGCCTTAGGCCCTATGTATGAAAAGTCCTGCTAGCCCCGGAAGAAATGACAGTTTTGCCCTAGCAACCCTCTGGATATCTCCAGATTAAATAGTTAAATAGTGTTGACTGTTAAAATGAGTTTTTAAATAGAACAGGCCATTTTGTCAACGTCTCTTAAGAAGGGTCATCAGCTCCTTCCGGTGGACCTGTCCTGCTTCGGGCACAGCTGGCCACCATCCATCATTTAGGGCCCTATTCTGTTTCCTTCTGATCCACAATGAAAGACCGTGTCTGACATCAGTGAAAGAAATGGCAAGTGGATAGGGTCATGAGTCCTTATTGCTGTTCCCCAACTTGACGTGTGACCACTTCCAATGGGTGGGTCCCGTGACTGTCCACCTAGAAAGGAAAAGATATTTATCTCCCCTTCTAATCTCTCACTGCTGCTTCATCCGTTTCTGGAATATTGTTATGGGAATTCAGTGATCACAAGGCTTTATCTTATTTCCCATCTCTGGAACAGGGCCTAGCACTTGGAAAAGTCTAAATATTTACTGAATGAATAAATGAACTCTATCTTTTTATCTGGGTGGAGTTTTATAGGTTCCCTAGAAACAATAGAAAGATACCTGTGTTGCTTGAAAGTGAAAGTATTGGTCGCTCAGTCGTGTCCTACTCTTCGTGACCCCATGGACATCTGCCAGGATCCTCTGTCCATGGGATTCTCTAGGCAAGAATACGGAGTGGGTTGCCATTCACTTCTCCAAAGGATCTTCCCCACCCAGGGATCAAACCTGGGTCTCCTGCACTGCCTTACCATTGGAGCCACCAGGGAAACCCATTGCTTGAAATTTAATGGAATTTAATACTGAGTCTCATTGAAAAGAATATTTGTTAAAAAATAGTTATAATTAGGCAGTTCCACATCCCGCCTGTCCACGACATTTCTTTAGGTTAAATTCTAGTATGAGCTTGTAAATGATAGTTTATTTTGTTAATAAACATATATGAAATGTCTACTTAGGCCTTTGTTAAGTAGTAGGGACGCAGAGGTCAATGAAAATATGGATTCTGTTCTCAAGGGACCCTCATTTTGGAGCTCATAATAGATAATTTAAATAAATAAAGATCATATAATTTGGTAAATAAAATATGAAAAGTGCCGTGGGAGTGCTGATGTCTTACTAGGCAAAATCAGGAAACTTTATGATGAAGGGGTTAGAG
The DNA here is from genome assembly GCA_006410615.1 of Neotragus moschatus. Lineage (NCBI taxonomy): Eukaryota > Metazoa > Chordata > Mammalia > Artiodactyla > Bovidae > Neotragus > Neotragus moschatus. The sequence goes on along the minus strand of SJYA01003644.1, from coordinate 40,527 downwards.
GAGTAACATCTTTGGTGATGTTACTCATGTTCTCCATGTGAACCCAGCAAAGGACTTACTTCTATTAGGCATTCTGTGCACTTTGAGTTAAATGTTGTTACTTCCCTATATTGCAGTTATTACATTGCTTAGGTATGGAAATAACCCTGTTTAGCTTTTGTGGGAGGGGAAGCTTGTTTGATTTTAAGACATTGTGCTTATAATTTTATTCCCTATATCTTGCACTATATAATTCATTTTTTGAGTTGACTGTAGTTAATCAGATTCACACTAAATTGATTGTGAAGTAAATGAGTTTGAATGGTTACTAATCTATAAGGAAAGGGCTATTTCTGTGTGTGCAAATTAACAATTTGTATAAAGTAAGAAGGGCTCTGTAGTGATATGTATGTTTTAGGACTTGAAAGGTCATTGCCAGGAGATGTGGACACCTACACTTATGATAAGTGTAGGGATGAAAATTGCCAAATTTAGCAAATAAAAATAATTGCACGGGCATACTTACACTAACAAAAGTATTCACTGTTTGTCTGAAATTCAGTTGGCATTTTATATTTTATCTGGCAATCCCAATACACACAGCATTCAGTGGGAAATAAAGTGTTTTAGATGGCAATCAACCCTCTGTACATAGGTTTGTTGTTTTTTTTTTGCTTTGTACTACAGGTTAACCTGTACCCTGGAGGTCAGTTTAAGTACACAGGGATTTCACTTATTTGATATTTCTGATTTTTATTTTGAGTTGTCTGGAAATAAAGGAACATATCTGGTTTATAGAATCTTATACTTGTTTCTCTGAAATTATGTTTATGAAAAGGTAATGTATACCTCCAGTTCAAAACGAAACTCGTCTCTCCTTTTACATATACTTTGTCATGTTCTTTGAAAAAACACTTTAACAATGTGTTTTTCCATAGAAATGATCTTTTTTTTTTCTTGTGTCTGTACCTTTTTTTCCTTTTTCTTTAAGCCCTAAGCTAGAGCCTTATGCGCCAAGAAGCTACTTTTTATTCATGTATTTTAGTGAAGATGATACTGTCTAGACTAAGTGTGGTCATGGCTTTACTTAAACCCTGGCTGGTCTTCTCCGCCCATAGAGGAGTTTTTATAATGATCCAAAGCAAATACAAAGTTCTAAGAGGGTGACAGAGCAGTAACAGGGTCTTTTTGAAGAAGTGGGATTTAGTCTGGCATCGGGAGACTGGAAATTCATGGCTTCACCTATTTATCCTGCCCAAGTAGACTTTTTGTTGACACAAAGAGCACTGCATTTTAAGTAGGGTTTTCCATGAGTTCATTCTAAATGGGTATTTCTCCACTTCAGAAAGCTTCTCTTCATGTGGCAGGCAGGGATTCGTTTGCTTGAGTTATTTTCCTTTCTTGGGGGAGGCAGGGAGAGAGAAGATAGTCGCTCAGGAGTCCAGCCTTATAGGACCTGCCCAGGAAACTGACAAGGTGGAAAGCTGACAAGCGTTTGCGTTTGCTGCGGCCAGGCCAGCGAGTGATTCACCCATGATTTGCTGAAGGGATTTGCTTTGCTAACCTTGCCGAGCACGTGATACCCGGGAATGCTCCTTTGTATAATTGCCCCAGATCCAGAGGAGAAGCCTAGCCATAAATCGAAGCGCTGGAATCTGAGTTTCTGAACGAAAACAGGGGAAGCCTGTATTTGGACATCCTGCAAAGGCCATATATAATGATCAAATAAACAAGAGTTGTAGAGATTAGAGCACTAGCTTTATTTAATTTGGCAAATTCTTATGTCTTGGGGAAAATGAAGATGTTTTAATTAAAAAACACTATTTCTAAGCACCTTGCTAACTCTAACGTACTCTAATGTATCTACAAATACTAAATGCCATATACATCAAATTAGAATACTGACTGTAGTATAGATACTTACATTGCTGTGCTAAGATAGTAAGGTTGATATAATTTCATAATGACATTTCTTAATATTTTAGTTTAATCTGAATTGGTTCTACAGCTTTTAAGGCCAGAAATCTATCACTAAAGCATACATATATTTGAAAGACATGAGAAGCGGAAACAGAATAAAACTGAAAATAGAATTTGAAAATGCATTCATTTATATATCTTAATTTGTCTATAATGTATAGACAATAACAGTAAATGATTTATTGCTGTTACATTACAATGTGATATATGGTCAATGTACTGTCCCTTTGCAACTGTTGACTTACAAGATTAGTAATGCTGTGTGTAGCTTTATTTCTAGCTTTACCCATTGTTTTGATCCAGTCTTGACATTTTCATCCTATTTTTGTGACTATAGATATTTAAATCAGAATTAGGGTGACATTCACTTTTGATTGAGAAAATATTTTCTAGAGCATATATTAGTCTGCTTTAATCCCTTCAACAATTAATATGAAGCACAGTAAAACTTTTCTAGTTGGTTACATTTTTCCAGATTTACTTTGACTGAAGTTTTCATGAGAAATGTTTTTGTATAGATTGTACAATGAAAACTTACCCATTGGTTTTGGGGGCACAGACCAGATTATAACAAACGTCCTACCACTGTGAGTTTCCATTCTTCCTCTCACATCTACTTTTCTTTGGCATTATTTTACAGCTAAGTTTTATTTTTTTTAATTGATATTTTTCAGTTTTAAAATGTAATGGATTTTGTGTAGTTTGTTCATTTTATTTTTTATTAATTTTTATACCAATTTGAAATTCTCAGAAGTCAATATTTATAGTTTTGACAGTTTCAAAAAAAATGGAGATAATAATAATGGTTAACATTTGAGNAGCCTGTATTTGGACATCCTGCAAAGGCCATATATAATGATCAAATAAACAAGAGTTGTAGAGATTAGAGCACTAGCTTTATTTAATTTGGCAAATTCTTATGTCTTGGGGAAAATGAAGATGTTTTAATTAAAAAACACTATTTCTAAGCACCTTGCTAACTCTAACGTACTCTAATGTATCTACAAATACTAAATGCCATATACATCAAATTAGAATACTGACTGTAGTATAGATACTTACATTGCTGTGCTAAGATAGTAAGGTTGATATAATTTCATAATGACATTTCTTAATATTTTAGTTTAATCTGAATTGGTTCTACAGCTTTTAAGGCCAGAAATCTATCACTAAAGCATACATATATTTGAAAGACATGAGAAGCGGAAACAGAATAAAACTGAAAATAGAATTTGAAAATGCATTCATTTATATATCTTAATTTGTCTATAATGTATAGACAATAACAGTAAATGATTTATTGCTGTTACATTACAATGTGATATATGGTCAATGTACTGTCCCTTTGCAACTGTTGACTTACAAGATTAGTAATGCTGTGTGTAGCTTTATTTCTAGCTTTACCCATTGTTTTGATCCAGTCTTGACATTTTCATCCTATTTTTGTGACTATAGATATTTAAATCAGAATTAGGGTGACATTCACTTTTGATTGAGAAAATATTTTCTAGAGCATATATTAGTCTGCTTTAATCCCTTCAACAATTAATATGAAGCACAGTAAAACTTTTCTAGTTGGTTACATTTTTCCAGATTTACTTTGACTGAAGTTTTCATGAGAAATGTTTTTGTATAGATTGTACAATGAAAACTTACCCATTGGTTTTGGGGGCACAGACCAGATTATAACAAACGTCCTACCACTGTGAGTTTCCATTCTTCCTCTCACATCTACTTTTCTTTGGCATTATTTTACAGCTAAGTTTTATTTTTTTTAATTGATATTTTTCAGTTTTAAAATGTAATGGATTTTGTGTAGTTTGTTCATTTTATTTTTTATTAATTTTTATACCAATTTGAAATTCTCAGAAGTCAATATTTATAGTTTTGACAGTTTCAAAAAAAATGGAGATAATAATAATGGTTAACATTTGAGTGCTTACTAGTCATTGACTCATTAAGTCCAACTCAGTTCAGTTCAGTCGCTCAGTCGTATCTGACTCTTTGCAACCCAATGGACTGTAGCACACCAGGCCTCCCTGTCCGTCACCAGCTCCCGGAGTTTACTCAGACTCGTGTCCATTAAGTCGATGATGCCATCCAACCATCTCATCCTCTGTCGTCCCCTTCTCCTCCGCCTTCAATCTTTCCCAGCATCAGAGTCTTTACACATGAGTCAGTTCTTCACATCAGGTGGCCAAAGTATTGGAGTGTTAGCTTCATCATCAGTCCTTCCAATGAATATTCAGGACTGATTTCCTTCAGGATGGACTGGTTGGATCTCCTTGCAGTCCAAGGGACTCTCAAGAGTCTTCTCCAACACCACAGTTCAAAAGCATCAATTCTTCAGTGCTCAGCTTTCTTTATAGTCCAACTCTCACATCTGGCTACTGGAAAAGCCGTAGCTTTGACATCTTAGATGGGCCTTTATTGGCAAAGTAACGTCTGCTTTTTAATATACTGTCTAGGTTGGTCTAACTTTTTTTCTAAGGAGCAAGCATCTTTTAATTTGGCTGCAGTCACCATCTGCAGTGATTTTGGAGTCCCCCAAATTAAAGCCTGTCACTGTTTCCACTCTATTTGCCGTGGAGTGATGGGCCCAGATGCCGTGATCTTAGTTTTCTGAATGTTGAGTTTTAAGCCAACTTTTTCACTCTTTCACTATCATCAAGAGGCTCTTCAGTTCTTCTTCACTTTCTGCCATAAGTGTGGTGTCATCTGCATATCTGAGTTTATTGATATTTCTCCCAGCAATCTTGATTCCAGCTTGTGCTTCCTCCAGCCCAGCGTTTCTCATAATGTACCCTACGTATAAGTTAAATAGGCAGGGTGAGAATATACAGCCTTGACATACTCCTTTTCCTATTTGGAACCATTCTGTTGTTCCATGTCCAGTTCTAACTGTTGCTTCCTGACTTGCATACAGGTTTCTCAGAAGGCAGGTCAGGTGGTCTACTTTGCCTCAAATCTGTATTATATAAAAATGTAAGGAAGCATCTTAAACTCTGAACTTCTGTTGCCTCTTACCCCAGATACCGATGGTACATCGTTTGATGATCGTATATGACCTTGCCTATGGGAGTGTCACAGAAATGTTAGCTGTGAACGTTTTTGCAGCTGCTGCTTCTAGAGCATGGATGAAGGAAAATAAAAGTTTGGACTTCTAAGCATGAAATGTGATGGAGTGTGGTTGGAAAGGCGTTAACTATATTCTTACTCTAGATTTGCCACTCACTGATTGGTGTGACTTTGGGCAACCCACTTAACCTTTATGACAGTTTCTTCATCTGTTCCATGAAGGGCTCTGCTACGTCTGTGTTTCTGCAGGTGTGGTCCAAGGACCACCTGCATCTGCATCACCTGGGCCGCTGATGTGTTAAGCTGGTTCTTGGACCTGAAGCATAATCTTTGTGTTGGTTTCCAGGCATCCATGGTTCAGTCATGAGTGAGTGAAATGAAAGTTCCTCGGTCATGTCTGACTCTTTGTGACCCCATGTACTGTAGCCTGCAAGGCTGCTCTGTCCGTGGAATTCTCCAGGCAAGAATACTGGAGTGGATTTCCATTTCCTTCTTCAGGGCATCTTCCCAGCCCAGGGATCAAACCTGGGGCTCCCACATTGCAGGCAGATTCTTTACCATCTGAGCCACCAGGGAATCCCCTGGCATTGAAGCTATCTATTCTCATGTCTAAGCTCTGTTTTTCACATTTCCTACCAAAATGAACACATGCTTGGTATCATTTAAATAGTGAGGACCTGTGATCACCCTCACACATAAGAGTCTGTACACCTGCTTTATAAGAGAATGAAGAGAAAAGGTAAAGGAAGGTGGAGGGAGGAAGAAAACACAGTGCTCGTAAGGTAAAATTCTTGGATCTTGAAGAGCTCACTGTTACAGACAATGGGTATTTTTACACTGAATAGACTTTCCTCTTGACGTTCCTGAGCTCTGTTTCCCACTGATGATTGGGGAGAGCATTACTCACCACTCTCTCCCCTGAACTGGGGACACTTCTGTGAGTTCGTAGGTGTTAATGTGCTTAGAAAGTGCTGGCTGGCACATGTTACAGTGAACATGAAGCTCTCATGCCTCACCTGTTGTTCTGCTTTCGTCAAAGTGCCACTGTTGACCGGTAACCGTTGGTCTTTTGAAATTGTTTTCCTGGAATGGTCATCCTTTGGAGCCATTTGCCCTCTTTTATAGACATAAATAATCACTCGTGGCATTTTCCCACTGTCTGCCCATAGAAATGAAACTGAGTATCCTGTATGGGAACTCAACCCTAATGGGTTGTTTATTCATCCACCCATTCGTCTCTTAAATTGCTCATTTAACCAATGAATGAATCCTGGTGTGGGGTGAGACTTCAAAGCCAGGGTTGGCTTGTCTGTACAGTAGTAATGATATGTGGTCTTTCAGCAAGGAACATTCTTATCTCCCAAGAGGACATATAGATGGAGTATTATATAAATTGAGCCAGAATCTGGTAAAGAGCTATATTTTAGGGTGTAAGCACTATATCTGGTTCTTTTCCCTTTGGTTCCATAAAGAACACTGTATCTATGTGTGAACCAGTTCAGTTCAAGTGACTTCCATTGCCTCTTATGTGTTGGGATAACAAATACCAAACTGTATAATCTTTACTCATTTACAAATATGACTAAATTACAAGGCAGAATGGGAATAAGGCTTAAGACAGATAGTTACAAAGCAAATATGGCCTAGCCATCCTAAAGCGTGCAATCTGACAGGAAAGATGCCACATATATGTAGATGCTTATTATAATAAGGCAAGAGATGACAAAAATACCCCCAAATAAGTTTGAATAAAGCTTTTTGGCAGTGTAGAGGAGAGAGAGAATCCCATCAGTAGTATAATCAGGAAAACTATGCGAATGAATTTTTTGAGTTGAGTGTTGAATCGTGGGTGATGTTCGAGGAGGGAGGTGATCTGTTAGACTGCATTTACCCTCTTAAGTGGCCTTCCCTGGTGGCTCAGACAGTGAAGAATCTGCCTACAATGCAGGAGACCTGGGTTTCGATCCTTGGGTCAGGAGGATCTGCTGGCAAAGGGAATGGCCACGCACCGCAATATTCATGCCTGGAGAATTCCATAGACAGAGGAGCCTGGCAGGCTACAGTGCACAGGGTTGCAAAGAGTCGGAGGCGACTAGCACTTTCACTTTTCACCCTCTTAAGTACTAAATCCTGTTTTAATAATAATTTTGTTTACCATAGTAATACATTTATTAAGGGGGGGAAATGGCAAAATTAAGAACTTTAAGTAATACAAATTAAGAAAATTTAGAATTCTAAACTTCAGAGAACCAAAATATTAAAATGAATATGCTGTTTCTTTCCAGTCCTTTGTTTTGATGAATACTGTACAATTGGAATCATATGGTACATACAATTTGTTGTCTGATTTTTAAAAGTAGCTTGCATGTTACCATGCCAACAAGTAATCTTTGAAAGAATGAGTTTTCTTCACAAATTTCAGTACATCCAAATGATGTAATCATTGGGTGTTTAGTTTTCTTCTCTTTTTGTGCTATTTCAAATAACATTGAGATAAATATTATCTAATATGAATCTCTGCTTAATGTTCTCTAGAAAGTTTGTACCAATTTATGCTCTTTAACACAAGGAGATAAGACTATTTTGTTACATTCATGCCAATATTGGGTGACTTTTTTTCCTCTCTTAATGGTGCCATATTTTTACCATTGACAGTGTTTCTATTTGTGAGGTTGGATATTAACAAACCTCTAAAACAGATGGAAACTTTTTCTGGGATTTAGAAACTAAGAATAAACAAAAATAGAAATGCCTTTGCTGCTGCTGCTGCTGCTGCTGCTAAGTCGTTTAAGTTGTGTCCCACTCTGTGCGACCCCATAGATGGCAGCCCACCGGCTCCCCTGTCCCTGGGATTCTCCAGGCAAGGACACTGGAGTGGGTTGCCATTTCCTTCTCCAATGCATGCATGCATGGTAAGTCGCTTCAGCCATGTCCTACTCTGTGCGACCCCATGGACAGCAGCCCACCAGGCTCCTCTGTGTACAGGATTCTCCAGGCAAAAATACTGGAATGGGTTGCCATTTTCTTCTCCAAGAAATGTCTTTAGCTCCATTTAAATATATGCACTACTTTGAAGTACTTTATCCTATGTAAACGTCTAAAACGGATTTATTTCTTTAGAGACCTAAAGGCCTGACAGCTGAACAGTATAGCACAGGGGATAACAAGTGTAATCTCTGAGGTGCACTTGCCTGGGTTCTAATCCTGACCCTCCTTTGAGTTCACATAAGCAACCTACTCAGTTGCTCCAAGTTTTCATTTCCTTGTCTGTATGACGAGAGGCAGGGCAGAAACAGTAAAACCTCAAAAAAATTAAGTAAGATTATTATATAAGAGACCAGGCATGTAAGGACTTGGTAGATACTATTATGAAATACATAACATGGTGTTTTCATTGAATATTGCTGTGTTGAAACCTAAAATCCCTGGATTAATCCTCATGTTGTAAATCTTCATTCTGATGTGAGAAGGGGCAGCCCAGAAGGATCAAGACCCATCATGCTTTCGGGATTCAAGGGGACAGGTTTTCCTTGTCAAGGGATCCTGAAGGGCTCTGCAGACAGACATGCAACTTTCTTCTGAGCATGTTTCTGTCTTCCCTGCACAGCTCTAATCCCTATTGCAGATGCTCCCATGATCCCTCAGTGCCCTCAGTGCCCGAGAGATGTGATTGCTCTGTTGGGCACTGTGCAGCTTATTAGAACCAGATTGGTACTGGCTGCCGCCATCCTCATTTATTGTTCCACACTGAGTTTTGGGCAATACTTGATTTTTAACATAGCACACAAACTGCAGAGACACGATGTCACAGAAAGGAATGCAATGCCATCTAATGCTGAAACTGTGAACTACTTCAAGCTAGTGGTTCACATGGTTTCTGACTCTCTATCTGTCTGTAAAGGGGAGGGAAACAGGGACATTTGGCATAGTTCTATATCTATCTGTCTGTCTGTCTGTCTACCTGGCTGTGTTCTTCTAAATCAACTGGAACCCTAAGGTGCCTCTGGGCACAGTTTGGGAACCAGTGTGTGTTAGTCGCTCAGTCGTGTCCAACTCTTTGTGACCCCGCGGACTATAACCCGCTAGGCTCCTCTCTCCGTGGAATTCTCCAGGCCACCTTGAAATGGGTTGCCCTTTCCTTTCCAGGACATCTTCCCAACCCAGGGATTGAACCGGGGTCCCCTGCGTTGCAGATAGATAGTTTACCGCCTGAGCTGCTAGGGAAGCCCAGAGCCCTGCTGTATTCCTCCTTTCTGGATTTACTTCAGTTTTGTTTTGTTTTGTTTTGGCTACTCACTTTCTCTTGCTTTCTGGTTCCTGTTTCTGTTCGGTTTGGTTCTGGCTGTCCCGTTTCCTTCCTGTTTGCCCAGAGCCTCTCTCCACCTAGTCTCCAAGCAGCAGCAGTCTCTGGAGCTACTTGCGAGCCTTTACAGTCCCAGAGGTAGCCTGGGCGGTCCTCATGGGGTTTTGTTCTGGCTGTGGACCAGTCGCTGTCCTTGAGATCTTATGGGACTTCTTCATTTTGCAGTTTCAGGGAGCTTCTTTCCTCCACAGGCCACGCAAGTGGAGTGCCAGTGTTGGGTCGTGTCTTTGGGTGTCCCTCTGTGGCCGTCTCTCTGTGGCGTGGGTGGGCACGCTCTCCTACCCACACCTCCCAATTCTTATAGCAACAAAGACCTGGCCAGGCCACATCTCGTTGTCCCTGTTCTCAGCATGTCAATCCAGAAAATGCATCTGACCCGAAGGTGTGGTTAACTGTGGTCTCTGGATGAGACCTCTTGCTTTTGTGTTCTAGGTTACCACTTACTGCTTAATTTCCTGAAACTTTAGATTCCTCGTCTGTAAAATGGAGATTAATAATAGGACTTACTTTGTATGAAAAATGAGAAAATGAAGTAAAGTAAGATCTGGTGCTTCTTAGCACAATGCCTGACCTTAATAAGTGTTATTAAAGCACTTAATAAACGTTAACTGTTACTTTTTTTTTTTTGACAGTAACTATAAAATTTACTTTCAAGTATTCTGACTTTTGTTAGGAATAAAGAAACAAACCATTCACTTTTAAAATTTAATATCTTTTTACCAGTTAATGAAAGGGAAGTCAACATTAAAATGAAAAAATAACCTTACACTCACAACATTTGATTTATATAATTAAAGTACTCTAAATAGTAATCTCAAGGTTTTCATGACATAATAGGTTTATACTTTATGCATTTGACATTTTGCCTGTTTTAGAAATGATAAAACTGAGGCTCAAGAGATTACGTGAATTGCTGAAGATAATCCAGCATTTGCTGGAACCCATACCCAAACCCTAGATTTATGATCTCAGTGCCACTGCTCCTTCCTTTATTGTTTCCTTTAATATTTAAAATGCTAAAAGCCAGAGAGGAAGGGAGGGAGGAAAGGAAAACAAAGAGAAGGACAGTTACTCTCTCTGATTTTTCTAAGCAGTGAGAATTTTCTGTTTTTGCTGTTTCTAGTACATTTGTTACAGTAGTTTTAATTTAGCGTAGAAGAATCACAAATTTGGGGAAAAAAATATTGCCAGTGCTTCATTAGAAACAAATCTGAGAAACTCATAAAGATGGTAACGATGACCCTATATGTGAGACAGCCAAAGAGACACAGATGGATAGAACAGTCTTTTGGACTCTGTGGGAGGGTGGGATGATTTGAGAGAAGAGCGTTGAAACATGTACATTATCATATGTGAAACAGATCGCCAGTCCAGATTTGATGCATGAGACAGGGTGCTCGGGGCTGGTGCACTGGGATGATCTTGAGGGGTGGGATGGGGATGGAGGTGGGAGAGGGGTTCAGGATGGGAAACACATGTACACCCGTGGCTGATTCATGTCAATGTATGACAAAAACCTCTACAATATTGTAAAGTAATTAGCCTTCAATTAAAAAAAAAAAAAAAAAAAATTCCAAGAGAGACAGTGCCTTGTGGTCTTAGTCAGACTGCATGTCAAAAACATTGTATTCATCTCTCAAAAATATAATGCAAGCAGTTTTAAAGTTTAATATCCAATTGACAGAAAAGTGCTTCAGAAAAACAAGCTGTCCCTTCCCCCATTCTCCCTTTACCCAAGTGTTCACATGCCTAACCCTTTCACCCTCACTACAGTCACTGCTGCCTAGCCACTTTCTGGGCACAGTGGCGTGGAAATACATCACCACTGTATAATTTTACACACAACAGAGAGAACATGCCATTATGGAACCAAATCTTAGCTGAATAGCCTGGCCTTAGACTGTATTTTCATCTCAGTGTAAAAATGGAAATGAAACCTTGGCTGTCCTTGCAGGTCTGTAGGGAGTTTGCTGGCCCGTACTTAATGTCGTTTTCAAACCCGAATAGAAGGTGAAGGGAGAACCAGTGGTCTTGTAGCTTCAAGGTGGAAGGCATTGAATCCCGTGGGCTGACTCATTGTAACAATGTAAAGATGTAGCTTGATTGCCTCTTGGCTTCTTAGATGATTATAAAAATCACAGGCTAGCAAGCTAAACATTTCCTGGCCTACTGGTGACAAGTCTCTTGGGCAGGCAAACAATGAAGCCTCACGGTGACAGCATCAGTGGTCCTCCAGCCTAGCATCATGAACTTTGTAGCAGAAGCTGTAAGGATCTGCAGTGTTGAATGTGGGAGAGCTTGGCTAGGTAGCATATGAACATTTAAGAAGAGTCTGATGTCAGTTGCACTTCCAAAAGGAGGTTTAAAAATATAAACATTAAGGCTACAAAGAAAGAATATGAATGTTAAAAACCTGGAAACTCAGAAAGATTCCAAAGTTTCCATTCCGCTTTTTTCCTGTCAGCATCATGAGGCAATTCTCATGCAAACTGACTATATTTAGATGTTGTATTAGTTTTCTGTGCTGTGTAACAGATTACCACACTTAGTGGTAAAACGTCTATTTACTATCACACGGGTTCAATCAGACTTCCAAGCACACCATAGTGGCTTTTCTGCTGAGGGTCTCACCAAGCTGAAGTCATCATGTTGATTGGGTTCCCTTCTCATGTCGAGGCCAGACCAGGAAAAGATCTGCTTTCAAGGTCCCTCAGGTGGTTGGCAGAGTTCGTTTCCTTGCAGCTGTGGAAATCATGGCAGCTTGCTTCTTCAAAGTAAACAAGAAGGACCTACTGTATACTGTATAGCTCAGGGACCCGGGGAACCATGCTCAATATTTTGTAATAACCTATAAGCAGTTATAACCTATAACCCGCTTCCCAGGTGGTGCTAGTGGTAAAGAATCCACGTGAAGATGCAGGAAATGTAAGAGACGCGGGTTCCATCGCAGGGTTGAGAAGATCCCCTAGAGGAGGAAATGGAAATCCACACTAGTATTCTTACCTGGGAAATCGCACAGACAGAGGAACCTGGCTGTCAGTAGTGCATGGGATTGCAAAGAGTCGGACATGACTGAGTACACACACTCACACACATATATATGTATGTGTATGACTGAAACACTGTGCTGTACACCTGAAAGTAATACAGCATTACAGATCAAGTATACTTTGATTTAAAAAAATGATAAATTGGGTAAGAAAAAAATAACAGAGTCTTCACAGTTTCCCAGTGTCTGACCTCTAGATTCTTTTTAAAAGAGCTTACTTGATTAGGTCCAGCAGACCCAGGATAGTTTATGTTTTGCTCCACTTAAAGTCAGTTTAATTACATATACAAAATCCTTTCACCTTTGCCGTATAACCAAGCCATCAGGGAAACTGATGCATACCCTTTGCTGTATTCTGTTTCTTAGAAGCAAGTTTCAGGTTCTTCCCACACGTGAGGGGAGGGGACTGTATGTACAAAGCTGTGACTCAGGGAAGGGACATTGTAGAGTGTGCCCACCATACATATGCCATGTGTTTTAAAATGAGCACACTTGGAAGAGGAATTGACTTTTGAAAAGCACCAGTTTAAAAGAAATTAATATTATTTGATGGAAGATTAAAGATGGAATATTATATATTTAAATCTACATTTAAAACTATCTGCTTCATAAATATTTGTTCTTCCATAAAGAATGTATCGTTGAACACACCCATCTTGAATTTTTCTCTTCTTTTGGCTGCTGAGACGTTACTCTTTCCTGATTCTCCTATCTTTTGCCTCATCCCTTCACTTGCACTTCCTCCCTGCACTGTTTGTTTTTAAAACGTCACATCTCCAGCCTGACAGTTTCCTTTGTCTACTCACCTCAAGGATAGCAGAAGTGTTATATCCCTGACCACTTACTTCCTGAGCATAGTAGCTTGGAAACATGTAATCAGGATATCAGGATATAGTTGTAACTCTTCAGATAAGCCAGCAACTGTGTTGGGGTCAGTTGTCATCTGAGTGTCTGCTGAATGGCCTAGGACAGAATTTAGACTGGACTTCACTGCTAGAATAGAAGTGAAAATTTTTGCTCCAGTTTGGTTTGTAGGAGACATGCTGATACCATTCATGTTGCGTGATTTTTATGTCTAAATGGGAGTATGAAGTAAGACATAACTAGTCTTACAGATGTGTGCAGCGTGTCTGCCTGTGTTTGTTTATATTTAACCTTGTATAAAAAAAAAAGGATTTAAGTCAGCTTAAAAAGATGTATACAGTTCAGAGGACAAAGTTAAAAATAAGCAAGAAAAAAGAAGAAAAAGGGAAAAATAAATGTGGGAAAGTGCCATGTAAGGATATACTTTCTAGCAGTTAATGCAGATGTAAACACAATTAGATTGATGATTTTGTGACTATAAGATATCGGGAGAAATAGCACTTGTGAATACTGAGCCCAGAGGGAAGTTTCTCTTATGGGTCTTCTTAGTCGGTGATGGCAGAGAAGGCAATGGCACCCCACTCCAGCATTCTTGCCTGGAAAATCCCATGGACGGAGGAGCCTGGTGGGCTGCAGTCCATGGGGTCGCTAAGAGTTGGGCACGACTGAGCGACTTCACTTTCACTTTTCACTTTCATGCATTGGAGAAGGAAATGGCAACCCACTCCAGTGTTCTTGCCTGGAGAATCCCAGGGACGGGGGAGCCTGGTGGGCTGCCGTCTGTGGGGGGAGTTGCACAGAGTCGGACACGACTGAAGCGACTTAGCAGCAGCAGCAGTNAAGAGTTGGGCACGACTGAGCGACTTCACTTTCACTTTTCACTTTGATGCACTGGAGAAGGAAATGGCAACCCACTCCAGTGTTCTTGCCTGGAGAATCCCAGGGACAGAGGAGCCTAGTGGGCTGCCATCTCTGGGGTCGCATAGAATCGGACACGACTGAAGCGACTCAGCGGCAACACCTCTCCACCAGGTCAACAGTCTCCTCGTTTTTCCAAAGTTTACTATTATTGCTTCTCAAATTGAGGTGGACTAATCCTCTGCCACAGAAACACGAAATTGTTATAAAATGAAGACTTCCCAGGAGCTCTCTCATCCCACCCCACACTGCATCAGAACCTCACCAGTAAATCTGGGACCACAGAGACAGCTGTCCACCCACATCCTGCTCCCGGGCGTGTGATCTGTGCAAGCACTTGGGGCTTCAATCTCAGACAGGCTTCCCAGAGGGTTTGGTGATCTGCTGTCACCATCTTGTAATTTTCTTTTTTTTTTACGAATAGTTGCTGATGTTGTTGCTGTTTGGTCACTAAGTCATGTCTGACTTTTTTGCAACCTCATGGACTGTAGCCCACCAGGCTCCTCTGTCCATGGAATTTCTCAGGCAAGAAGACAGGAGTGGGGTGCCATTTCCTCCTCCAGGGGATCTTCTTGACCCAAGGATTGGCAGGCAGATTCTCTACCACTGAGCCACTAGGGAAGTCCATAGCTGCTGCACAACATTATATAGGTTACAGGTATGCAATACAATGATTCACAATTTTAAAGGTTATACTCCATGTATAGTTATTATTTTTAAATTTCCTACATTCCCTGTGTTGTACAAAATTTTCTTGTAGCTTATTTTATATCTGTTTGTACCTCTTAACCCTCCACCTCATGTTGCCCCTTCCCCCTTCCCTCTCTTCACTGGTAACCACGAGTTTGTTTTCTATATCTGTGATTCTGCTTCTTTTTCGTTATATTCACTAGTGTGATGTATTTTTAGATTCCATGTACAAGTGATGTGATACAGTATTTGTCTTTCTGTCTCTCATTGTTGCTGCAAATGACAGAAGTCTCTTCTTTTTATGGCTGAATAGTAGTCCATTGTCTATATTAATACACATACAAAACCTTCTCTGTATATTCATCTGTTGATGGGCACTTAGGTTGCCTCTATATCTTGACAACTGTAAAAAATGCAGCTATGAATACTGGGCTGCAGGTACTTTTCAAATTAGTGTTTTTGTTTCTTTCAGATACACACACACACACACACACACACACACAGGAGTGGAATTGCTAAGTTATATAGTAATTCTATTTTCAGTTTTTTGAGAAACC
This sequence comes from Neotragus moschatus, assembly GCA_006410615.1. Classification (NCBI taxonomy): domain Eukaryota; kingdom Metazoa; phylum Chordata; class Mammalia; order Artiodactyla; family Bovidae; genus Neotragus; species Neotragus moschatus. Next base: position 25,049 of record SJYA01003644.1, on the reverse strand, counting down.
TTCATACTGTTCTCCACAGTGGCTGTACCAATTTACATTCCCACCAACAGTGTACAAGGGTTCCCTTTTCTCCGCATTCTCACCAGCATTTGCCGTTTGTGCTCTTTTTGATGATGGCCATTCTGACAGGTGTGGGGTGATATCTCACTGTGGTTTTGATTTGCGCTCCCTGATGATCAGCAGTGTTGAGCATCTTTTCATGTGCCTGTTGGCCATCTGCATTTCCTCTTTGAAAAAATTCTTAATTTGAGATTCTGAGTAATTCTATGTTTGTGTTTTACAGGTGAAGCCCAGTGGAAAGCTGGGGTGTGCATATGAGCAGAGCAGACATGGGCATAATGTGTGGCCACCATTCTTTTTTTGCAAGGGGGATCAAACCATTTTATTGAGGGGCTTCAGGGGAGGGTCAAAAAGCTGGGAAGACAATGAGATCTGACATCCTTCTCCTGGCCATCTCCCCAGCTTCTCAGCTGCTGAAAGTTGGCCACCATTCTTTGCTTTACCATTTGTACATAGCATTTGTGATTCCTATCAGCACAGAATTGCAGTGGACTCACACTGCACGCAACTCAGCAAGACTCAGAGTAAGCACAAGTAAGTGTATTACGGCAACAGCTGAGTGGCAAGAGAGCTGACAGCCTTGACAAGCTATAGCTTTCCATTCAAATCAGAACTTGCTTTGAACATAGAAAGAAGGAAATGTCTCCTAGGAAACATGACTAACCAAGGAATGGGAAAGGCAGAGAAACTCATAGACCTCTTTCCTTTCTGTCTGTCTTTCCTCATCAGAAAGCTGAAAGTAGGGAGAGCTAGCTGACAGAATGTGGGAACACAAAGAGAGGCAATAAAAACAGTAGAGCTTGTTTGTAAGAGTTTCCATTATTCACATGTGAGCTATGAAAAACAATTGTGTAAGTGTGGTGTTTCCACTAGTTAAACACTCTTATACTTTCATCCAAACTGGCATTGTACAATGTAACTATAAAATTCATGTAATAATTTAATTCTTAAATTTTCATTTACTTAGAACTCTGTTAAGTAGAAAATTAAAAAGACCTTGAGATGGGAATATAAACTGGTGCAGACACTATGGAAAACAGTTTTGAGGTTCCTTAAAAAAACTAAAAATATAGTTGCCATATGATCCAACAATCCCACTCCTGGGCGTATATCCAAAAAAGACAAAAACTCTTGCTTCAAAAGATATGTGCAGCCCAATGTTCATAGCAACACCATTTATAATAGTCAATACATGAAAACACCCTAAATGTCCATTGACAGATAAATGGATAAAGAAAATGTGGTTTATACATATATATATGAATATTAAGTCATAAAAAAGAATGAAATAATGCCATTTGCAATAACTTGGATGAACCTAAAGATTATCATACTAAGTGAAATATCAAGCAGAGAAAGAAAAGATATAATATCACTTATATATGGAATCTTTAAAAATAATACAAATCACTTTATTTATAAAAAAAGAAATAGACTCACAAACATAGAAAACAAACCTACAGTTGCCAAAGGGGAGTGTGATAGGGGAGGGATAAATTAGGAGTACAGGATTAACAGATAGACACCATTACATATAACATAGATAAACAGGGACTTATTGTATACCACAGGGAATTATATTCAGCATTGAAAAGTTGTTGTTGACTCACGAAAAGATGCTGAGATTCTTGGCCTCCAGAGGAGAAGAATTCAATCCGGGGCCAGAAACGAGGCTTGATCGCTCAGAGCTTTTGTGTAATAAAGTTTTTATTAAAGTATAAAGGAGATAAAGAAAGCTTCTGACACAGGCATCAGAAGGGGGCAGAAAGAGTGCCCTCCTGCTAGTCTTCAGCTGGATGTTATATAGTCACAAGCAGCCTGTTAATGAAAGAAAGGAACGTCTCAAAACTCAGAATGGCACCGGGCCCCTCATCCATAACATGTATTTTGGGATAATCTCGGCACCAGACATTCATCCCAGGCCATAAAACGATTGACTTGAATCTTGCAGAAGGTCAGATTACCATACAAGTAGTTTCATTTACGTAGATTAGGGGAACAACATCTGAGTATAACAGAATGGTTTGTCCAGTAGGTTCTGAGCCATTCGATGGAACCAACTTGAAGACAGAGTCTGGGGTAAATGCATAGTACATTAACATAGCTTAAGACAAACATTTCCATAAGAAAAATGTATTGGTTAACTCAAGGTTTGAGAATAGTTAATTTCAGGCAAGACCAGGTGTCATTATGGCAACACGGTATTTTAAGAGAAAACTTCTTTTAAATGTGTATAGAGAAGGAAAAAAATATCGCTAGTTTGTTTCCTCTTGCCGCTTATGAGAGATAAAAATGTCTGACACTTGCAGCCTATTTCCTCCTTTGGAGACCCANAAGGTTTGAGAATAGTTAATTTCAGGCAAGACCAGGTGTCATTATGGCAACACGGTATTTTAAGAGAAAACTTCTTTTAAATGTGTATAGAGAAGGAAAAAAATATCGCTAGTTTGTTTCCTCTTGCCGCTTATGAGAGATAAAAATGTCTGACACTTGCAGCCTATTTCCTCCTTTGGAGACCCATGGCCTTCCTGCCTGTTACCCTCTCAGCATCATGTAATAAGCTAAAAGGGAAAAGAATCTGAAGCTGTACACCTGAATCTAACATAATATCATAAATCAACCAAGGTTAAACTTTTTTTTAATTAAATGAGGGAGGAAAACATTAAAAAAGAAAAAAGAAGACTTCCCTAGCGATCCAGGGGTTGAGAATCCACCTGCCAATGCAGGGGACAAAGGTTCAATCCTTGGTCTGGGAAGATCCCACATGTCTTGAGGCAACTAAGCCCACAGGCCACAACTCCTAAGCCCACGCTCTGGAGCCCGCGAGCCACAATTACTGGAGCCTATGCCCCTAAGGTCTGTGCTTTGCAACAGGAGAAGCCACGGCAATGAGAAACCTGAGCACTGCAACTAGAGAGGAGCCCCCCACTCGCTGCAACTAGAGGAAGTCCACATGCAGTGAAGATCCAGCACAGCCAAAACTAAGGAAAAAAAAAAAAACACACACACACAGAAAACACCATGAGAGCTTTATGCTTTTGTAGCTCCAGGGGCATTTTTTTTTCCTGCTCTTTGAACAAAGGGCCCACACTTCCATTTTGCCCTGGGACTCACAAACTATGTGCAGCCCTGAGTACACCTGCACAGGTACATGGCAAGGGAACATTGAGTAACGCACAGCTGGATAACAGAGGCAGAGCTCTGCAGAAGCCAGAGCCAGAAGCAGCCATGTGCGGGGCTGGCTCTCAACAGCCAACATGGCAACTCTGCGCCAGTCTGCGCTCAATGACATAACACTGAAATCTGCCGGGGTGGTGGTGCTGCCATCACAGAAATGAACGGATCCTTCAGATCAGGGCTCCTTTTGTCCCAGAGAGCTAAACTTTCACAAGCACACAGCTGGTCAGAGGCCAACTAGCTCAACCTCCTCGTGAAATCAAAGGGTATGCGATTGTCTAAAGTCTCACCATTCCTATTGAGGGGCTTGTCATATTCTGGGTCTGAGGTCTTAAGGTGGAAAAGAGTCATTCCAGGGGCTAGAATCCTGGCAGATATCCCTGTGCTGCAGATGGTGCAGGCTCACTGGGATGCTCCAGGGTTTAGCTGGGACTGATGGTGTCCTCCCTGAACTGTCCCGTCACCAGGCTGAAAGGGTAACCTTTGCTTATAAGTGCTGGGTCTCACTCCAGAACATGCCTCCCAGCCCATAATTACCCTCAGAGCATGCTGTTTCCACTTAGGGAAACCTGAGCTTCTTTCCAAATGGCACCGGGCATGACCTGAAATTATATGTTTGCCTTCTGAAATGGGCACACGAGTCAAGCCCGCTGCCCTGGAGTCCCAGCAGACCAAGAGTCCAGGAGGCCTGGAGGGGAGGTGGCTGGAGCTGGAGCAACCATGGACTGGCTAAAGCCAGACTAGAAGTAGGGCCTCCTGTGGGTCCAGCTACAATGCGGAAGCCTGAGTTTGCTGTCCCCAACAAGGACTGGACCCGCCCAAAGCAAGGCTCTGCTGACTGATCAGTGTCACACTTTCCCTAAAGGCTTCGTTCCTCAATGCAAAGTACATTTGCCAGTCGCCCATCTTGTGGCAGGCATTGGAGATACAACCCTGAATAAAATGTTTATCCTGTCCTTCCAGGGCTCACAGTCTGGTGAGCAAACCAGATGTGAGGCCAATGATCACACTTTAAAGGAGACTGTGATGTGATCCTTGAGAGAAGTAGGAAACAGCCTGACTCTTTCTGGCCCCACAGAAAAGGGTACGGTCCAGAGTGGTGGGGCAGAAACAATATTTGACCTTGACACTGAAGGATGGATTGGATTGAAAGTACTTGCATGAACATTCGTTAATTTGACTTGAAGAACCACGCTATCAAAAAGAATAAGAAAGATAGTATTAGTCCACTTTGGAGAGGTAGAAATTAGAATTCAAGGTGACTTGCTCATGATCACACAACAGAGAAGGAAGAAAAGGGCTGAAAATAGAACATCTGGGAAAGAAGGTTAGACATTAGTTCCTGTCTAATAGGAACAGAGCTGGTCTTAGAAATCGATGTGGGAGAAGGCTGACTCTCCTATGCCTAGATCCTGATGCAAGGGCAATCTCCATTCTCCTTCCCATGGGGGTTACTGCTCCTGACCTCTCTCCCACCCTGGCCTCTCTCTTCCCCACAAATGTCACCCAGCTTCTGTCCACCAGCAGCCCCTGACTTCTGAGTCCCCTCAGCCCTCATTGCCGCCCGGCCCACCTCATCTCCATAGGCCAGGAGCATGCAGGTGTGTGGAGCTGGTCCCCGGGGTGGAGAGTCTGGGGTCTCTCCGATGAGTCCCAGCATTGACTCCATCCGGAGGTGTGCCCTGTCCCTGTCAGCTACACAGGACCACCTGGAGAACTTGTGAAACACAGAGTCCTGAGGCTCACCTCTGGTGAGTGTGGTAGAGTAACTTGAGTTAGAGCTGAGGAATCTATGTGACTTTTAAAGCTGCCACGCTGGCAATGAGAAAGGTACATTAGTGCTTTTAATTCTACCTGCACTGTTTCATCAAAGCTATACCTGTAGCTGCAAAGATGCTTACTGTGGCATTTTGCATTTTCATTAATGTAAAAGGGGAAGGAAAAAAATTAAAGGTCTACAGGAAATCATGAGAAACACTGGACTGGAAGAAACACAAGCTGGAATCAAAATTGCCGGGAGAAATATCAATAACCTCAATATGCAGATGACACTACCCTTATGGCAGAAAGTGAAGAGGAGCTAAAAAGCCTCTTGATGAAAGTGAAAGAGGAGAGTGAAAAAGTTGGCTTAGAGCTCAGCATTCAGAAAACGAAGATCATGGCATCTGGCCCCATCACTTCATGGGAAATAGATGGGGAAACAGTGGAAACAGTGTCAGACTTTATTTGGGGGGCTCCAAAATCAATGCAGATGGTGACTGCAGCCATGAAATTAAAAGACGCTCACTCCTTGGAAGAAAAGTTATGACCAACCTAGATAGTATATTCAAAAGCAGAGACATTACTTTGCCAACTAAGGTCCATCTAGTCAAGGCTATGGTTTTTCCAGTAGTCATGTATGGATGCGAGAGTTGGACTGTGAAGAAGGCTGAGCACTGAAGAATTGATGCTTTTGAACTGTGGTATTGGAGAAGACTCTTGAGAGTCCCTTGGACTGCAAGGAGATCCACCCAGTCCATTCTGAAGGAGATCTACCTTGGGATTTGTTTGGAAGGAATGATGCTAAAACTGAAGCTCCAGTACTTTGGCCACCTCATGCAAAGAGTTGACTCATTGGAAAAGACTCTGATGCTGGGAGGGATTGGGGGCAGGAGGAGAAGGGGATGACCAAGGATGAGATGGTTGGATGGCATCATGGACTCATGGACGTGAGTCTGAATGAACTCCGGGAGCTGGTGATGGACAGGGAGGCCTGGCGTGCTGCGATTCATGGGGTGGCAAAGAGTCGGACATGACTGAGCGACTGAACTGAACTGAACAGGAAATCTGATGTAACCAGATTTGAGAATTAGTCTTCCAGCCCCCAGGGATCATTTCATCAGCTCTGTCTTCAAATAGAACTGCCCTTGAGTCAAGCCTCAGAGATTGCAGCCCACTCCTTGTCCAGATTTCTGGGGAAGAAGTGGCGAATCCCCCTTCCCAACTGTCTCTATTGCCTTAGCTCCTTCCCTGACAGACGACCCCTCCCAGTGATTCCCTCCATCCCATTGGCTGTACTGGTTTCCCCATGGTGAACTGACCCCGGACACGAACTAAGAACCATTTTCCCTTTATACTCGCAGTGGTGGGGGGTGTAAGCTTGCAGAGTTGAAGTCATATGTGTGATAATAAATTTTTTAGATGAAAATAATATGGAACTTTGAACAGAGCTTATTAGAGTGCTATCGGAGTGGCTGTGGGGAAAGAAAATGGGGAAGGAAAAGGGGAGCAGGGATTCCCCTGACACCTCCATGGTGAGAAAAGGCAGAACAAAGAATATTCCCTTGTTTGAGCTGGAAGTCTAAAATCAAGATGTTGGCAGGTTCAAGTCCTTCTGATGGCCTGGAGAGAAGGATCTGCTCCAAGCCTCTCCCCCAGGCTTGCAGATGGCCGGCTTCACATCATCTTCCCTTTACGTATGTCTCTGTGTCCAGATTTCCCGTTTTTATCAGGACCCCGGTCATACTGGGTTAGGACCTCATGGCCTCATTTTCACTTCATTATTTCTGTAAAGATTCTACCTCCAAACAAGGCCATATTCTGAGATACCTGGGGATTAGGACTTCAATATATAACACAATTCAACCCATAATGTTTCTGCTTTTATTGAGTTGCTAAGTTGTGTCTGACTTTGCAGTTCTGTGGATGGCAGCATGCCAGGCTCCTCTGTCCTCCACTATCTCCCAGAGTTTTCTCAGATTCATGTCCATTGAGTCAGTGATGCTATCTAACCATCTCATCCTCTGCCTCCTTCTCCTTTTGCCTTCACTCTTATAATACCAAGCTAAAATTTCATGTTCTCATGGCACCCGCTGGCCCCTCTGCCTGTTTCACAGAAGGGCAAAACTGAGACCCAGGCAGCAAGCTGCCTGTCCACAGGAGCTCCAGTGAATCATCAGTGGGAGCCAGAAGCTGACCCAGCAACCCGGACTCCCAGCCCAAGTGGTCACCACAGGCTCCCGTAAAGCCAGAAGGCAGAGGCTTCCGAATTGGAATTTGAATCCATCCAACTCTGTGTGGTTCGCTCCGAGAGCCTTTTATTTACTTTAAAATATAGACGTATAGGGAGCTGCGTGCCCTCCAATATATGTGCAACACCCTGGGCTGAGATGATCTGTGAAACCCCAAATTGTCCCCATTAGGTTCCCAGGAACCTCTTTGCTGAGCACAACGGGACCTCAAACCCCACTGCCTGGACAACCTCCAGTTAGTCATTCTGGTCACTCTGGAGTCTGAAAATCCCTCACATGACCCCCGTCCTGGCCCCTCCTTTGCCACATCATCAGAATTCAATAAGTCCATACTCAGTTCAAATTCAAAAATCTTTTTTTTTCCTTTTTTTCAATATCCTCAATTATTTTCTAGATCAGGGATCCCCAACCTCCAAGATCTCATGCCTGATGATCTGAGGTGGAACTGACGTAAAAATAATAAGAATAAAGAGCATAATCAATGTAAAGTGCTTGAATCATACAGAAACCATCCCTCCCGATATCAGTTCATGGAAAAACTGTTTTCCATGAAATTGGTACTTGGTGCCAGAGGTTGGGGACCGCTGTTCTAGACCACAGGGGGCAGTCACTACCCAGGTCTTCCAAGGGTGATCTGAAAATACCGGGACAGGGACTTAGACTAAACACAAGAAAGAACTTGCTGATGAATTTGGCACAGCTCAGACAGCTTTGATCAGTCTCTGAGCTGGTATTGAGTAGATTTTTATCATAGCTGTGCTAGGACAGAGAGGCTATAGAAATTCTGAAGGTACATCTGGTTCTCTCTGGGACTCAACCGAGTCCTAAAGAATGACCTCACTATCCTGTGGACTCCCCACATGGGTGTAAAGGCATTAAAACATGTACAGGGAGAATCAGTGTATTCCCCAACAGAACAGGACTTCTCAGGGACGGCCACTGTAATCGCTACCACCACCAATGCCTTGTGATGAACTTTTGGGAAATGGCATAGTGCTCCTCCTGTACATGAGAATTCTTGGCTCCCTGGGATTCACAGTCAAAAACACACACAGTGGAAAACTCTAATTCAAAAGGATATATGCACCCCAGTGTTCATAGTGGCACTATTTACAATAGCCAAGACATCAGAGCAACTCTAAATGTTCATTGATGGACAAATGGATAAAGAAAATGTAATGTGTGTGTACTGTACACACACACATATATATATATGAATATTAGTCATTAAAAATTCAAATAATGTCATTTGCAGCAATATGGATAGACCTAGAGATTGTTTCATTTCTTTGAGATTATCAAAGAAATACAGGAAAACAATAGAATGGGAAAGACTAGAGATCTCTTCAAGAAAATTAGAGATAACAAGGGAACATTTCATGCAAAGATGGGCTCAATAAAGGACAGAAATGGTATGGACCTAACAGAAGCAGAAGATATTCAGAAGAGGTGGCAAGAATACACAGAAGAACTGTACAAAAAAATATCTTCACAACCCAGATAATAATGATGGTGTGATCACTTACCTAGAGCCAGACATCCTGGAATGAGAAGTCAAGTGGGCCTTAGGAAGCATCACTACAAACAAAGCTAGTGGAGGTGATGGAATTCCAATTGAGCTGTTTCAAATCCTAAAAGATGATGCTATGGAAGTGCTACACTCAATATGACAGCAAATTTGGAAAACTCAGCAGTGGCCACAGGACTGGAAAAGCTCAGTTTTCATTCCAATCCCAAAGAAAGGCAATGCGAAAGAATGCTCAAACTACTGCACAACTGCACTCATCTCACATGCTAATAAAGTAACGCTCAAAATCCTCTAAGCCAGGCTTCAGCAATACGTGAACCATGAAATTCCAGATGTTCAAGCTAGATTTAGAAAAGGCAGAGGAACCAGAGATCAAATTGCCAACATCCGCTGGATCATCAAAAAAGCAAGAGAGNATGCGAAAGAATGCTCAAACTACTGCACAACTGCACTCATCTCACATGCTAATAAAGTAACGCTCAAAATCCTCTAAGCCAGGCTTCAGCAATACGTGAACCATGAAATTCCAGATGTTCAAGCTAGATTTAGAAAAGGCAGAGGAACCAGAGATCAAATTGCCAACATCCGCTGGATCATCAAAAAAGCAAGAGAGTTCCAGAAAAACATCTGCTTTATTGAGTATGCCAAAGCCTTTGATTGTGTGGATCACAAGAAACTGTAGAAAATTCTAAAGAGATGGGAATACCAGACCACCTGACCTGCCTCTTGAGAAATCTGTATGCAGATCAGGAAGGAACAGTTAGAACTGGACATGGAACAACAGACTGGTTCCAAATAGGAAAAGGAGTTCGTCAAGGCTGAATATTGTCACCCTGCTTATTTAACTTATATGCAGAGTACATCATGAGAAACGCTGGGCTGGATGAAGCACAAGCTGGAATCAAGATTGCCAGGAGAAATATCAATAACCTCAGATATGCAGATGACACCACCCTTATGGCAGAAAGTGAAGAACTAAGGAGCCTCTTGATGAAAGTGAAAGAGGAGAGTAAAAAAGTTGGCTTAAAACTCAACATTCAGAAAACAAGATCATGGCATCCGGTCCCATCACTTCATGGCAAATAGATGGGGAAACAATGGAACCAGTGGCTGACTTTGATTTTGGGGGCTCCAAAATCACTGTAGATGGTGACTGCAGCCTTGAAATTAAAAGACGCTTACTCCTTGGAAGGAAAATTATGATCAACCTAGACAGCATACTAAAAAGCAGAGACATTACTTTGCTAACAAAGGTCTGTCTAGTCAAGGCTACAGTTTTTCCAGTAGTCATATATGGATTATGAGTTGGACTATAAAGAAAGCTGAGCATCAAAGAATTGATGCTTTTGAACTTTGGTGTTGGAGAAGACTCTTGAGAGTCCTTTGGACAGCAAAGAGATCCAACCAGTCCATCCTAAAGGATATTAGTCCTGAATGCTCATTTGAATGACAAATGTTGAAGCTGAAAGTCCGAAATTTGGCCACCTGATGTGAAGAGCTGACTCATTTGTAAAGATCCTGACACTGGGAAAGATTCAGGGCAGGAGGAGAAGGGGACAACAGAGGATGAGATGGTTGGCTGGCATCACCAACTCAATGGACATGGGTTTGGGTAAACTCCAGGAGTTGGTGATGGACAGGGAAGCCTGGTGTGCTGCAGTTCGTGGGGTCACAAAGAGCCGGACACTACTGAGTGACTGAACTAAACTGAACTAAATTGAGAGACTGTCATGCTAACTGAAGAAAGTCAGGCAGAGAGAAAGACAAATATCACATGATATTGCTTATGTGAGGAATCTAAAAAATGATGCAAATGAATTTATTTACAAAACTGGAAAAAACCAAAGGGGAAAGGGAGGAGAAGAGATAAATGAGTTTAGAATTAACAGATACACACTCAGTTCAGTTCAGTTCAGTTCAGTCACTCAGTCGTGTCCGACTCTTTGCGACCCCATGAATCGCAGCACGCCAGGCCTCCCTGTCCATCACCAACTCCAGGAGTTCACCCAGACTCATGTGCATTGAGTCAGTGATGCCATCCAGCCATCTCATCCTCTGTTGTCCCCTTCTCCTCCTGCCCTCAGTCACTCCCAGAATCAGGGTCTTACTATATACAAAATAGATAAACAACAAGGATGTACTGTATAATGCAGGGAATTATATTCAATATCTTGTAATAACCTGTAATGGAAAAGAAATTGAAAAAGAATACATGTACGTATATGTGTGTACTTTTGCAGTTGTTCAGCTACTGAGTCATGTCCAACTCTTTGCCACCCTATGGACTGCAGCATGCCAGGCTTCCTCGTCCTTCACCATCTCCCTGAATTTGCTCAAACTCACGTCCATTGAGTCTGTGATGCCATCCAACCATCTTATCCTCTGTCACCCCTTCTCCTTCTGCCCTCAATCTTTCCCAGCATCAGGATCTTTTCCAATGAGTCGGCTCTCGACATCAGATGGCCAAAGTATTGGAACTTCAGCTTCAGCATCAGTCCTTCCAGTGAATATTCAGGACTGATTTCCTTTAAGATGGACTGGATTGATCTCCTTATTGTCCAAGGGACTCTCAAGAGTCTTCTCCAGCATCACAGTTTGAAAGCATCAATTCTTTCTTTACGGTCCAATTCTCACATCCATATCTGACCACTGGAAAAACCATAGCTTTGACTAGACAGACCTTTGTCAGCAAAGTGATATTTCTGCTTTGTAATATGCTGTCTAGGTTTGTCATAGCTTTTTTTTCAAGGAGCAAGTGTCTTAATTTCGTGGCTGCAGTCACTGTCCACAGTAATTTTGAAGCCCAAACAAATGGATGTGTGTGTGTGTGTGTATGTGTGTGTGTGTAACTGAATCAAATCACTTTGCCCTACACCTGAAATTAATACAATGTTGTAAATCAGACTATGCCTCAACAAAAAAATTAAAATGAGGGCTTCCCTGGTGGTCCAGTGGTTGAGAATGCACCTTGCAATGCAAGGGACACCAGTTCAATCCCTGGTCCAGGAAAATCCCACAGGCTTTGAAGCAACTGAGTTCTTATGCCACAACCAAGTTCTAGAGCCCAAGCTCTGCAACTACTGAGCCCAAGCTCTAGAGCCCATGAGTCACAAATACTGAGCCCAGGCACTGCACCTACTGAAGCCCATGCACCTAGAGCCTGTGCTCTGCAACAGGAGAATCCGCTGCAATGAGAACTCACACAGCACAACGAAGAGGACCCCCCGCTCGTCACAACCAGAGAAAGCCTGCATGCAGCAATGAAGACCCAAAAAATAAAATAATAAATAACATACTCAAAAATAAAATAAATAAAAATGACTAGCACGCACAGTGGAATAAACTGACTCTTCACCCCCCAGTGTGTCCGTCATTTGCCTGTTTGCTCCCCACCCTCTGTCCCCACTCTGCTCTCTCTATGTAGTAGGAGATCACTTTCCCAGGCTCTCTTGTCCTTTGACTTGCACACAACTTTCTGGGCTTCCCTGGTGGTTCAGACAGCAAAGAATCTGACTGAAATGTGGGAGATCCCCTGGAGGAGGACACGGCAACCCAGTTCAGTATTTTGGCATGGAGAATCCCATGGACAGAGGACCCTGGCGGGCTACAGTCCATGGGGTCACAAAGAGTCAGACATGACCGAGAGACTTTCACTTTCACTTTTGACATGGAAGACATGACAGAAGTCGAGGGGCAGGTGGAAGGGGGGACCACACTATATCTGTCTTTTCCTGTCTGCTTTGGGTAGATTTCAAGCAGCTTCCACCTCAAGGCTCCAGCTCCCACCACACGAGCTGCCCACAGTTTCTTCTACCAGGAGACCCCCCTGTCCTGGTTGCCAGTAACAACCACCCCTGACCCCTCCAACCCCAGGAGTGTGAAAAAACTGCCTGGTGTCCTTAATTCCTGTTTGGTTTCTTGGTTCTTCCCTCTCTAGGGTAATCAACTCCCTATGCTCAATTCTCTATAAAATACCCAGAGTGGTTTCTGTGTTCTCTCAGTTCAGTCACTCAGTCATGTCCGACTCTTTGCAACCCCATGGACTGCAGCACACCAGGCTTCCGTGTCCATCACCAACTCCTGGAGCTTCCTCAAACTCATGTCCATCAAATCGGTGATGCCATCCAACCATCTCATCCTCATCCTCTGTCATCTCCTTCTCTTCCCGCCTTCAATCTTACCCAGCATCAGGATCTTTTCAAATGAGTTCATTCTTTGCACAAGCGGCCAAAGTATTGGCATTTCAGCTTCAGCATCAGTCCTTCCAGTGAATATTTAGGACTGATTTCCTTTAGGATTGACTGGTTGGATCTCCTTGCAGTCCAAGGGACTCTCAAGAGTCTTCTCCAACACCACAGTTCAAAAGCATCAATTCTTTGGCACTCAGCTTTCTTTATAGTTCAACTCTCACATCCATACATGACTACTGGAAAAAAACATAGCTTTGACTAGGACCTTTTTCGGCAAAGGACTTTATGTTCTCTGGGCGCCGACTAATACAGCAGAAGACAGAAATCCAATCAAATTAGCCAGGAAAGAGGAGGAATGCACAGCCTCCCAGAAGGAAGCTGCAGGCTGGCCAGGGATGCAGTGGGGTCTCAGGAGCCATGGGCTCTCACTGCCCACCCCTCTCCAAACAGGCTTCCTCTGCATTCCCCGGGAATGGCCCCCAACAGTGTCAGACATGTATCTTCAGATTCATTGCCAGAACACTTGTTGCTTCTTCGATCTGAATTGAAAAGACAGCCCACCTGGGGGACACGTGCCCCCTTCTGTGGCCAAGGGACCAGGAACTGGTAGACAAGGCCCACTAGAAGCACACAAATGGGGCCACTTAAGAAAACGAAGCCCAAGGCAGCCCTTACATGCTCAGGCCAGTTGGGACATGCAATCTCAAGGCAACGAGAGGTCAGGAAAAGGAAGGTAAAGGAAACAGGCACAGGGAATGCATCACCAAGGTGTCCAGAGCCTCACAAAGGCCGCCTAGCCTCTCAGCACACAGAACCACTTGACACACACGAGGCATCATCACTGCCCCTGAGAACAGTGATCAGATGGTGGGAGGAGGAGAAATACACCTGCTGGACCCCTCCACCCCCTGTCTTGTGGGTCAACACTGTCTGTGTGGGGCATTACCTCCCCTACACGCATGGGTTGTTGCACCACTTGGCAACTTGGGAGAGCCCCTGGTGAAGCGAGATCCCATACTCTGCTATGTGACACTCCATCAGAGATCAGCATGGGGGGAAGATAAGGGCCTCCGTGGATCAGGTCCACCATAATGGGAGCAATGGAGGCCACACCAGAGCCCAGACTCAACCCAGGGCAGGGAATTGCTGGAAGCACTGGCAGCTGAGGAGGCAGCAGGCAAGGATTTCCATGAGGAAGCAAATCTTTGGTGATGCAGACACTGAGTGGGAGGCATGGCAAGCAGGGATACAGATCCCAGCAGAAGGAAGCACTGTCCCAAGAAGGAACGGTCCTAAATGGATGAAACAATAGGTTAGGGGATACAAGCTGCCGGGTGGGACTCCTGCAGGGTATTTCTTTTCTGCGATCATTAGGAAAGGAGCTTTTGTTTATCACCCACACCTATCATCTGTGGGTGATACAGACAGAGGTGCAGAGGTGTGCTTTCTAAGGCTATGACTGCCCTGCACGTCTCTCCAGGCTCTCAGCCTCCCACAAGGGTCCTCCTCTCCTCGCCTTCCTTCCCAGAGCATCTGCTCTGTGTCAGATGCTGTCTCCTGGACAGTCTGTGCCCCCACACAGACATCCTGAGCACAAGCACTCCTCCCCTCCTCCACCCTGACCCAGTCAGCATCATCTCACCCAGATCTCCTGCTCTCGCCTCTTCAATGGCCCCGTCCTTGCTTTTCCCTCTTTGCCTCACTTCTGTCTCTTCTGTACACAGCAGCCTGAAAGCGTTACTCACTCAGTCATATCCAGCTCTTTGCGACCCCATGGACTGTAGCCCACCAAAGTCTTCTGTCCACTGGATTTTCCAGGCAAGAACACTGGACTGGGTAGCCATTCCCTCCCCCAGGGGATCTTACTGACCCAGGGGGTGAACCCAGGTCTCCTACATTGCAGGTGGATTCTTTACCGTCTGAGCTACCAAGGAAGCAGCCTAGTGGTCCTTTTAAAAACAAAATCATATCATATGTGTTTTGTCCCCTTCTTTAAACCCTTCAAAGCCTTCGCATCCCACTTCAAATAAAAGCCTACTCACTGAGCCTCCATGGGACCTGACCTCTAGGCTTCTGACCACCTGTCCAGCATCTCCCCTTCATCACCCGGTTTCAGTCCCTCTGGCCATTTTGCTGCATCTGGAGCCCAGGCCGTGTGCTCCCACCTCAGGGCTCCTGCCCTCACTGTGCCTCTCCAGGAATTACTCTCCCCAGACATCTTAGTCCATGCCTTTCCATCTTTAGGTCTCTCTGCTCAAAGTCACCTTCCAGAACATCCTCCCTGATCACCCAAGCTAAAATGGCACTGATGCTTCGTGCTCTGTCCCCTTAATCTGTTATACTAATTCTCACACACTTACCACTCACTGACATCACATTGTGTGTGTATGTTTCTCCCCCTCTCCCCCCATTAGAATACAAGCTCCATGCAGTTGAGGCCCTGTTTTACCCCTGCTGTGGCTAAAACAATGTCCTGCACTATCAGGCTCTCAATAAATATTTGTCCAATGAATTGGTTAATCTAATGGGAAACAAAGTGATCACCGCACCATGACAAGTGCTAAAACAGATACAGGAACATCATGAAAGCCTTGAGTTTCATTCTCTGACCAGAGGAGTCTGGGAAGTCCCAGAGGGAGGCCACAGGCAGCTGGGACCCCTCCACCCTGCAATTTCCACAGTAGTTCAAGGATGAGAGAAGATGCTGATGTGACAAAGACATTGGACAAGGAAAGACCTTTAGAGCAGGACAGTTCAAGGGGAGCATCATGGTGAGCACAGTGAAATCCCTCAGAGCCTGTGCTTAAAACACTGCTTCCTATCTATTTGGAAAGTGTTTGTCAAGGTGGAGGGAGGAGTGGAGATCGTCAAGGTCAGCTCTCTTGCATATAAGTCAGGAGACTGAGTCTCAGAGGAAGAGAATGACTTTTCTCCAAGAGATACAGGGAGCTGGTGGCCAGGCCCCCTGTGATGGATTTTTAGACACTCTTGAGCTCTCGATTTCTTAAAGGACTTGGTCCTAGTTCACACCTCCTCCTATCAGAGAAAAGATGGTGAGAAACTTTCACACCAGTTATTATAAAGGGGATGCATGGCTACTAAAAGAAGCTTCATTGGATTTAAATGTATCAGTAAAGCAAAAGAGCGACTTGAGCTTTTTTCTTACTCTTTTAAAAAGTAAGCGTTGTAAGAAAGAGACTCAGAGACTTAGAAAATGAACTTACAGTCACTGAGGGGAAGGATGGGGGAAGGGATGGTTAGGGAGTTTGCGATGGACATGCACACACTGCTATATTTAAAAAGGATAACCAACAAGCACCTACAGTATAGCACATGAAACTCTGCTTGGTGTTATGTGGCCTGGGTGGGGGGAGTTTGAGGGAAATGGATCCATGTACATGTATGGCTGTGTCCCTTCCCTGTTCACCTGCAATTATCACAACATTGTTAATCGGCTGTCAGTTCAGTTCAGTAGCTCAGTTGTGTGCGACCCCCTGGACTGCAGCACGCCAGGCTTCCCTCTTCATCACCAACTCCTAAAGCTTGCTCAGACTCCTGTCCATCAAGTCGGTGATGCCATCCAACCTTCTCATCTTCTGTTGTCTCCTTCTCCTGCTTTCAGTCTTACCGCATCGAGGTCTTTTCCAGTGAGTCAGTTCTTTGCATCAGGTGGCCGTATTGGCTATACTCCTACACAAAATAAAAAGCTCTTTTTTTTTTTAAGTAGGTTTTGTAAACATCGTGAGGGTCTGGGCCACACTTGCATGAGTCTCCTTTGTGCTCCAAGAGTCAACCAGATGCCCCGCACACAGTCAGTAATTATAGTTGACTTAGTTGGTTAAGGAGGCTGTAAAATCATTGCTCTGGAAGAAAACAGCTGGACACGAAGTTTGATATTCTCTCCATTTTGCATCCATATGAGGAGACGCTTCAGGGAGGCTGAAGTTTCAGGCTGGTGTTGGGAGGTTTAGATGACAAACCAAGGGATTTCTTGATTCAAATAATTCAGTTACGGATTAAAAAGCAACAACTTTCATCACTCAGCACTGGTGATGTTTCTCTCGATTTAGGGAGTAAGAAGGGTTGGTGTGAAACTTGGGAGTCATTCATACCCTTATAGACATTGACTGCATTGGATATGTCATGAAAATGTCCTATGAAAGCTTTAATTATGAAATTATCAACATCTTCCAACAGCCATCAACATTAGAGAGAAAGCTACCCTATTGTCCTAATGAGTCTGCCTCTTTTTCAACGTGCTTTGTAAGACTCCAATTTGCTCATAAATGGCTTTAATAAAGAATTCTCTTAGCTTCTAGCACATGAAAGTCAAACACAGGGCCACCATGATGATGTGCCAAGGTAGCAGTTTAGTCCTTTTAAAACAAGAACAAATTTACAAGCTGAGTCGGCAGATCTAAACAGACACGCAGGCAGCGAGCATCCCTTGGTGGGGAGTTGAGGACAGCACCACCCTCAGAGCCAGACATGCAGGGACATTGCCCCCAGTATTCCCACAGGGCAAGGACTGGGAGGCAAAGTGATTATGTCAGCCCAGCACTCGGCGCTTCCTTCCAAGCCACACTCTGGGTCTCTGTCGGGCCTCTGCCCAGGATTCCTCCTCCTGAAACAGGACCAAGCTCCACACACCTGGGCTTGGAGGGTGGCCAAGCTTGGCTGCAGGAGCTGGAGCAACCCCCCACATGCACACATAAGCTCCAGGGTGGGTCTGGAGCTGGGGGCAGGAGGAGCAAGGGCTGAGTGGGGTGGACAGGACAAGTTCTCCCCCCTCCGGAATATTCTGGCACAGGACTCTGAAGGGTCTGAAGTCCCATATTAGAACCTGATCTTCTAGGTTGTCGTAAAGGGACTTTGTCAAGGAGAGAGCATACACATTCATAGCTCTGTTTATAACTTTGAAATATTAGCCATTCGCTTGATGGACTGCCACCCTGGGCCCTCCCAACAGTAGCACTGAGCCTGCCTGGGAAGGTGCTTTTACCCATCAAGACCCTAGGGCTCACTGCTTCGGGGTACAAAGCCCACAAGTGGAAAGTATTGGAGGACCTACATCCCGGAGCAGCAAACCCTTCCTCCCAGGCACTTCTGCAGGATTTGGCCTTGAAGTTGAAATTCCACCTTCCTCTGACAGAAGGAAAAAGAGACTTTCCCAGATTGTGCAGTGAGTTGCCGAGGTCACTGCTGTTAAGTCAGCCACTCCCAAGGAGAATGAGACAAAACCAAAAACCTGTGTGGGAGAGGGGAGAGGAATTCAGGAGACTCTGGAAGGACCTAGAAAGGTTGCTTTCTCTGGAGCATGATTCCCTGCCAGATTTGGAAGGCTGTCGAGAGACGAGGATGACGGGGAGGGAGGAGACAGGGGTCTTCCTAGTTTTCTGGATCCTTGGAGCCAAGTGGCTGAAGGATTGGTGTTCATCCTTACCTCAGGTGGCAGCAGGGCCCAGGAGTGTTCTTGGAGCCCTAGAGCCACAGACAATGCTGTCGGGCTTGCCCTGCCACTCACAGCACCGCCCGCGGGGCCAGCATCTCCATGAGGCTTTGAGCCTAGGGCCTGCGGTGCTCTAACAGCCCCTCAAAACTGTTTATTTTGCTGTGCTGTGCCTTGTCACTCACTCGTTTCTGACTCTTTGCGGCCCCGTGGACTGTGGCCCACCAGGCTCCTCTGTCCATTGGATTCTCCAGGCAAGAGCACTGGAGTAGAGTAACCTTTCCCTACTCCAGAGGATCTTCCCAACCCAGGGATCAAACCCAGATCTCCAAAACTGCAGGCAGATTCTTTACCAGATGAGCTACCAGGTACCAGGGAAACCCTTTTTTATCTTAGTTTCTTTAAAAATTATAAGGAAAAATGAGTATCATGAAAATGAACATATAACCATGAATCCAGCCTGAATTATATCTGTCTTTTTACCAAGGTAGTTATCCAATTTACTCTCTAAAGATTTTTCTCTGGAGAATGGAGCCCATTAGGGTAGAGTGCCTCAGGTCCACAGACACCATGCCCAGGCCCTGACAGCAAGAGGCTCTGAGGGCGTTTCAGCCCCACAGGGAGAAATGACTGGGATCTGAGGACCCCCACAGCCAGGCACAGAGCAGCAGCTGATTGAACGTGGGGATCTGGGTAAAGCCCTTGGCAGCAGCTAGGGGCACAGCAGGAGAAGGCAGGTCCAAGAGGGAGGGAGTATGTGTATGTGCCTGTGTGCTAAGTCACTTCAGTCATGTCAGACTGTGTGACCCTGTGGACTGCAGCCTGCCGGGCTCCTCTGTCCATGGGATTCTCCAGGCAAGAATACTACAGTGGTTGCTATGCCCTCCCCCAGGGGATCTTCCCTACCCAGGGATGGAACCCAAGTCTCTTACATCTACCTGCACTGGCAGGTGGGTTCTTTAACACTAGCACCACCTGGGAAGCCCAGATATATGTATACACATAACTTATTCCCAGGTGGTGTTAGTGGTAAAGAACCTGCCTGCCGATGCACGAGATATTAACAGCCTGGCTCCCCTGTCCATGGGGTCACAGAGAGTCAGACAGGACTGAAGCTACAGTCCATAGGGTCACAGAGTCAGACAGGACTGAAGCTACAGTCCATAGGGTCACAGAGAGTCAGACAGGACTGAAGCTACAGTCCATAGCGTCACAGAGAGTGGGATGCAACTGAAGCAACTCAGCACGCAGAGCTTATTTACTTCACTGTACAGCAGAAACTAACACAACACTGTAAAGCAGCCATACCCCAATAAAAAATAGTTAGTAAAGTCTCAGAATACAAGGTCACCACCCAAGGGAAAAAAAGGGTAGAGAAGAATCCCAGGGCCAAGTGGGACTGCCAGTGTAGAGGGAAATAGATACATTTCTATTGTGAGAACAGTAACAACAGGGCCTCAAAAGCACTGAGTGAAGGTCTCCAAAATAATTTGAACAGATTTCCAGTCCAGGACTGGAAAGGACAGAGAAGAGAGGGAAAGGGCTGGGCCCCGACCGGGGCAGAGAGCTGGGGGAAGGCCTGCAGTGGAGCTAGCCGGGGGCTGTCTTCTGCATGCTCACCGGAGAGGTTGATCCCATCTCACTCACCGGAGAGGTTGATCCCATCTCACTCACCGGAGAGGTTGATCCCATCTCACTCACCGGAGAGGTTGATCCCATCTCACTCACCGGAGAGGTTGATCCCATCTCACTCACCGGAGAGGTTGATCCCATCTCACTCACCGGAGAGGTTGATCCCATCTCACTCACCGGAGAGGTTGATCCCATCTCACTCACCGGAGAGGTTGATCCCATCTCACTCACCGGAGAGGTTGATCCCATCTCACTCACCGGAGAGGTTGATCCCATCTCACTCACCGGAGAGGTTGATCCCATCTCACTCACCGGAGAGGTTGATCCCATCTCACTCACCGGAGAGGTTGATCCCATCTCACTCACCGGAGAGGTTGATCCCATCTCACTCACCGGAGAGGTTGATCCCATCTCACTCACCGGAGAGGTTGATCCCATCTCACTCACCGGAGAGGTTGATCCCATCTCACTCACCGGAGAGGTTGATCCCATCTCACTCACCGGAGAGGTTGATCCCATCTCACTCACCGGAGAGGTTGATCCCATCTCACTCACCGGAGAGGTTGATCCCATCTCACTCACCGGAGAGGTTGATCCCATCTCACTCACCGGAGAGGTTGATCCCATCTCACTCACCGGAGAGGTTGATCCCATCTCACTCACCGGAGAGGTTGATCCCATCTCACTCACCGGAGAGGTTGATCCCATCTCACTCACCGGAGAGGTTGATCCCATCTCACTCACCGGAGAGGTTGATCCCATCTCACTCACCGGAGAGGTTGATCCCATCTCACTCACCGGAGAGGTTGATCCCATCTCACTCACCGGAGAGGTTGATCCCATCTCACTCACCGGAGAGGTTGATCCCATCTCACTCACCGGAGAGGTTGATCCCATCTCACTCACCGGAGAGGTTGATCCCATCTCACTCACCGGAGAGGTTGATCCCATCTCCCTGTTGCCTCAGCATGCCCTTCTGAGGCCATGTCATCCCCCTCTGTGCCCCCAGCATGGCTGCGAAGAAACCCCAGAGCCATCAGGGAACGAACCTTCTTGTTTTCAAGGACTCTGGGGAAAGGCAGGGCCTTTCAGCCCCTTCCTCTCTCCCTGCACATTTTAGACAGTTTACTCATACATCTTTGGTGTTGAAGCCATAGGACTTCCTGATGATGCGAAAATTCCTGTCCTCTGCCCTTTCCTGCCATCCCCTCCCTGTCTGGCACCTTCCAGCTCCCACCTGCAAAGGACCCTCTCGGCAGGAACTTAATTCACATAGACCATTTTACAAAGCTTTTTTTTTTTTTTTTAATAGAATGGCTAATTTTTTTAACCATTTTTATGTCCAATACTTTGGCCACCTCATGCGAAGAGTTGACTCATTGGAAAAGACTCTGATGCTGGGAGGGATTCGGGGCAGGAGGAGAAGGGGACAAGAGAGGATGAGATGGTTGGATGGCATCACTGACTCGATGGACACGAGTTTGAGTAAACTCTGGGACCTGGTGATGGACAGGGAGGCCTGGTGTGCTGTGATTCATGGGGTCACAAAGAGTTAGACACAACTGAGTGATGAGCTGAACTGATGTTCAGAAATCAGCTAAAGCCAGACAAAAGATATGTCTTTTTAAAAAAATAATAATAATTTTATTGCACTAAAAAATCAATCAAATATGTTGCTTTTCATTCCCCAAGCCATACAACGTGTGTGGATCCAGGTTCTAAGTTTCATACCCTTCTCCCAACCAGCTCATTCCTAACGCAGAATGCAAGTCAAACCAAACAGAGAGGGGGGTGAGAAGAAAAGCCTAATGCCTATCGGGCCAGCTGCCTGGTTTCCATCAGGCCCAGCCTGAGACTTCTGTTGTCGAGCCACATGGTTGATTACAATGCGGAGGCTGACAGGATTGCACAGGCGTCTGCAGAAGCTAGAACCTCCCAATAACTGCTCGCACATGGAAGGAAGCAGGATTCATTTCAAAGAAAAAACATCCCATGAGGTTAAAGCATCGATCAGACAGAATCAGGGCAGAACCTTAGAAATGATTTATTCAAAAGATTTGGCTTTAGAAATTAACAAACAGATTCAGAGAGAGAGAGAGAGAGCACCTTGACCAGTAAGGCAGCAAGGCGGGGCTGCAATCCAAGGGGTCCCAACCCCCTGCCCTAAGATGTTTCCATGATACCATTTCCCCCAGCACCCCAGATGAGACCTGAACAGCCAAAGGGGAAGTTCAAGGTCTCATAGGGCTTTCATCTGGAGGTATCAAAAATAAGCCAGATCATCTCCCCCACCCACCTTCNGCAAGGCGGGGCTGCAATCCAAGGGGTCCCAACCCCCTGCCCTAAGATGTTTCCATGATACCATTTCCCCCAGCACCCCAGATGAGACCTGAACAGCCAAAGGGGAAGTTCAAGGTCTCATAGGGCTTTCATCTGGAGGTATCAAAAATAAGCCAGATCATCTCCCCCACTCACCTTCTCCCACTCAACAATAACTAAGCGAACTAAGCTGAAAGTTTCCAAAGAATTTCACTTTGGGGCCAAGCCCAGAGATGGAAACTTTTAGCCTGGGAAGAGAATTTAAGCAGGAAGCAGAGCGAGTGAAAACAGAAGGTGGAATTAGGATGTAATGCAAGGGGCATCCGGAGAGGGCAATGGCACCCCACTCCAGTACTCTTGCCTGGAAAATCCCATGGATGGAGGAGCCTGGTGGGCTGCAGTCCATGGGGTCACTGAGAGTTGGACACAACTCAGTGACTTCACTTTCACCCTTCACTTTCATGCACTGGAGAAGGAAATGGCAACCCATTCCAGCGTTCTTGCCTGGAGAATCCCAGGCATGGGGGAGCCTGGTGGGCTGCAGTCTATGGGGTTGCACAGAGTCATACACGACTGAAGCAACTTAGCAGCAGCAGCAGCAGCAGCAGCAGCAAGGGGCATCAGGGCTTCTGTGCACCCGGCCCACGTGGCCCGGCACCACGCAGGGTCCAGCCTGAGATTTTCACCCGAAGAGGGGCTGCTGGCTTGCCAGGTGTGCATGCAGTGCCCTGGCAGGCTGCCATGTCCTTCCACCCTTAGGGCCAGAGTCACGGGGGCGGGGTGGGGAGGGGCGCTTCTGGTCTTTGTCTTCTGGCCAGCTCGCTATCTCCCTGCACCCTTTCCACCAGTGATATGACCGAGGGCTCCGAGCTGGGCCTCCTTTGGAGATGCTAACCAGCCTGACCTAACATGGAGACCCCTGATGTCTGCAGGAGAGGGTGTCAACTGGTCTACAGGGCCTGTTACTGGCACCAGAGGAATCACTCAAATGTCCAAAATCTTCCAGATAAGAAGCCCCTGTCTAAGTGGGAGGATGGAGACTGGAGGAGAATCTCTTATTACTGGGGCCTCCAAGTCTCCTTCTCACACCTCCAGATAGACTTAGGCATTTCCTCATCACAGAAACACTCCTCTTTACAGAAGAGTGAGCACCAAAGAATTGGTGCTTTTGAATTGTGGTGTTGGAGAAGACACTTAAGAGTCCCTCGGACAGCAAGGAGATCAAACCAGTCAATTCTAAAGGAAATCGACCCTGAATATTCACTGGAAGGACTGATGCTAAAGCTGAAGCACCAATACTTTGGCCACCTGATGTGAAGAGCCAACTCACTGCAGAAGATCCTGATGCTGGGAAAGATTGAGGGTAGGAGGAGAAGGGGATGATAGAAGATGGGATGGTTGGATGGCATCCCCGACTCAATGGATATAAGTTTGAGCAAACTCTGGANTGGAAGGACTGATGCTAAAGCTGAAGCACCAATACTTTGGCCACCTGATGTGAAGAGCCAACTCACTGCAGAAGATCCTGATGCTGGGAAAGATTGAGGGTAGGAGGAGAAGGGGATGATAGAAGATGGGATGGTTGGATGGCATCCCCGACTCAATGGATATAAGTTTGAGCAAACTCTGGAAGATAGTGAAGGATGGGGAAGCCTGGTGTGCTGCAGTCCATGGGGTTGCAAAGAGTCAGACATGTTGTTGTTGTTGCACTGAACAACAACAAAGAAGGATGAGAGCCCGACCCTGCCTGCTAAGACTGCTGATTGCATTAAATGAAATAGAGCAAAGGAAGCTTCGAGCTTGGAGACTGACACTCAAAACTGACCATGGACCATTAGAACAAAAGCCCCTGGAAGCCGGGCACCATCTGGCACTGTGGCTCTGTTTCCAGTGCCTGGCCTCTCCGTGGAACCCAGAGATGCCTGGTTAATGCAAGACGGGTGCACAGTCCCACATTAGGAGGAAGAGAAGCCCTGCAGGGACTGGGGAGGACCACACATGCCCGTCACCCGCAGCCAGGCCCCCGGTCCAGGGAGGAGGAGGAGACAGTGCATCTCTCCATGACATGAGGCTGCTTCCTAGAATCTCTATGGAGCCCAGAGAACACCCCCAGGGAAACTGGCCAAGGGAGAAGGTTAGAAGTGAGGAGATGTACCAGTCACAACTGTCCAGCCCAGTTCCAGAAGCCAAGCTGAGGTCGGGAGTTGCTCTCCCAGTCACACTGGTTTGCATCAAGTTTCCCCATCCCAACGCCCACTTGGGTAAGCTTGAGACTTTTCCTTTACCAGTGCCATTCCAGATACAACCCACTCGGTGGCCAGGAAATGGCTGTGGAAGCACAAAGCATCATAACACAATGGGCAGGGATCGTGGTCATCAGTACAACTGGCAGACAAAGTATGCTCCCCATTTCACAGGCGAGGAAACAGGCCTGGCACTCCATCACTTACCCAAGTTCTCCAGCTACTGGGTAGCAGAGTTCGAATTTGAGCCCACTCAGCCCCTCTGGTGCAGAGTTTGGGCCCCTTATTACAAAACTCTTCTCCCTAAGAGGATGAGGGCTTAACCTGATGGGAGTTAGAGGGATTCAGTGCCATTGGCTTAGCCCAGGAGGGCATCCTGGAGGGAGAAGGCCCTGCTGAGTTCTGAGAAAGCAGAGATGGGGTCTCTAAGGAAGCCAGGAA
>SJYA01003643.1:0-67205 GCA_006410615.1 Neotragus moschatus | reverse complement strand
AAAAAAAAAAAAAGACTGAGTGAATTTCACTTTCATTTCACTCACTTCCACTTTCCAGTAAGAACCTACTGTATAGCAGAGGGAACTCGACTCAGTACTCTGACCTATATAGGGGAAAAGAATCCAAAAGAGAGCTCAGGTCAGTCGCTCAGTCGTGTCTGACTCTTTGTGACCCCATGGACTGCAGCATGCCAGGCCTCCCTGTCCATCACCAACTTCTGGAATTGACTCAAACCCATGTCCATTGAGTCACTGATGCCATCCGACCATCTCATCCTCTGTCATCCCCTTCTCCTCCTGCCCTCAATCTTTCCCAACATCAGGGGCTTTTCAAATGAGTCAGTTCTTCACATCAGGTGGCCAAAGTATTGGAGTTTCAGCTTCAGCATTAGTCCTTCCAATGAATATTCAGGACTGATTTCCTTTAGGATGGACTGGTTGGATCTCCTTGCAGTCCAAGGGACTCTCAAGAATCTTCTTCAATACCACTGTTGAAAAGCATCAATTCTTCAGCACTTACCTTTCTTTATAGTCCAACTCTCACATCCATATATGACTACTGGAAAAACCATAGGTTTGACTAGACGGATCTTGTTGGCAATATAATGTTTTTGTTTTTTAATTTTCTGTCTAGGTTGGCCATAACCTTTCTTCCAAGGAGCAAGCATCTTTTAATTTCATGGCTGCAGTCACCATCTGCAGTGATTTTGGAGCCCAAGAACATCAAGTCTATCACTGTTTCCAGTTTCCCCATCTATTTGCCGTGAAGTGATGGGACCAGATGCCATGATCTTTGTTTTCTGAATGTTGAGTTTTAAGCCAACTTTTTCACTCTCCTCTTTCACTTTCATCGAGAGGCTCTTTATTCTTCACTTTCTGCCATAAGGGTGGTGTCATCTGCATATCTGAGGTTACTAATATTTCTCCCGACGATCTTGATTCCAGCTTGTGCTTCATCCAGCCCAGCGTTTCTCATGATGTACTCTGCATAGAAGTTTAATCAGCAGGGTGACAATATACAGCCTTGATGTACTCCTTTCCCTATTTGGAACCAGTCTGTTGTTCCATGTCCAGTTCTAACTGCTGCTTCCTGACCTGCATACAGGTTTCTCAAGAGGCAGGTCAGGTGGTCTGGTATTTCCATCTCTTGAAGAATTTTCCACAGTTTGTTGTGGTCCACACAGTCAAAGGCTTTGGCATAGTCCATAAAGCAGAAAAAAAGAGTGGATAAATGTACACGTAGAATATTCAATTTGCTGTACAACAGAAACTGACACAACATTGTAAACCAACTATACTCCAATAAAAATTAATTTTTAAAAGTAATATCATCAAAAAGAACACATTTGAATCAGTTCTAATGAGGTGGATGGAACTGGAGCCAATTATACAAAGTGAAGTGAGCCAGAAANTGGAGGGGCGGGATTGGGAACTCAGGTACACCTGTGGCTGATTCATGTCAATGTATGGCAAAATGAATACTGTATTGTAAAGCAAAACAAACTAAAAAAATAAAAATTTAAACTTAAAAAAAAAAGTAATATCATCTCATCCCTTTGATTCTCTCTCTCTCAAGTCTTTTTAATGTTGTACCTACCTTATCATTTCCTGTCCTAACTAGGGTTGGTTAAAGTCTCGGCTAAATTTGTTTAGACAAGCTCTATAGTATTTTAAAAAAAAGAAGAAAGCAAAGTACACAGTGTTTCCAAGTCTTAAGAACATTCCATTCCCAGTTTACAGCTGAATGTGCTTTATATTTGAAAGCAAGCTATAGCTTGTACAACAAATGTGGAAATAATTTGAAGTATGAGACATCCATTATTTATTTTGTAATTGGAGAAAATTCTGGCCAGGAGAAATCTTTAGCTGAAAGCCAAGATGATCTGTCCTTAATTGTTCTTAAATAAAATGAAAATGTATCTGTTGCTTCAATGATATCTTGGTGGAAGATAGTTCCTCTTTTAGCCTGCCACGTGAAACTTGCCAAGTTGGGCGTCACACACAAATTATGATGATGGCCAGGTGAGAGTTTGTTGGGCAAGAAAGTCAAATATTTTAAGTGCTGACGTTTTGTTAAGTAGGTTGTTTAAAAAAAAGAGAGAGAGAAAACCACACGTAGAGTCTTAAATTTAGAACTATGACATGTTGTCCCTAAAATCAGTCATTGTTAACAGCATCCAAGCTAATTCTTTTTGAGAGCCATTTATGATTTAAAAGCATTGTGATGTTATGCCATAAACCGCCCCCTCTTTGTCCCCAATCTCTTCAGGCTATAAAAATGTTCCTGTTCCGTCAAGGGAAAAAAATGTTTTCTGTAACTTTAAAAAAAAATCACTTTCTTTTAACAAAACTGTTTCCCTAGTGATCCCTCCCTCCTCCTGGCCAGAGCTTGTGGAGGTCCAGCATCTCGTGAATGGATGCTGACTTTATAAGATGATCTTCCTGCATCCTTTGCTGATGGGGCAGGATTCGTGGAGGGCTGGGGTATTCCCTGGTAGCTCAGATGGTAAAGTGNAACTGTTTCCCTAGTGATCCCTCCCTCCTCCTGGCCAGAGCTTGTGGAGGTCCAGCATCTCGTGAATGGATGCTGACTTTATAAGATGATCTTCCTGCATCCTTTGCTGATGGGGCAGGATTCGTGGAGGGCTGGGGTATTCCCTGGTAGCTCAGATGGTAAAGTGTCTTCCTGCAATGTGGGAGACCTGGGTTCAATCCCTGGGTTGGGAAGATCCCCTGGAGAAGGAAATGGCAACCCACTCCAGTACACTTGCCTGAAAAATTCCAGGGGCGGAGGAGCCTGGTAGGCTATGGTCCATGGGCTCACAACAGTCAGACATGACTGAGCAACTACACTTGGTACTTTGCACTTTGGATTATTCTCAGCTTTCTGGAGGGGGTTATTCTCCGCTGCCATCCTCACCCCTACCACAGTCATACTCTCCCCTTAAGCTGCTTTATTTTCTTCATAACACTTAACACGCTCTCAACTGCACCAGCCCTTGACTCTCGCATGCTCTTTCTTTCCCAACAAGAAAATAAGCTCCAAGGAAACAGGAAATTCTTCTGTCTTATACACTTCTGTATCCCCAGTTGCTAGAAAAGCATCTGACACATAGTAGATGCTCAATAAATGTTTGTAGAGCTACTTAATTGGCGAAGGACTCTAATGGCAAAACTCACTGTGAATCCACCAACAGCACTGAAAGGTTTTGTCTTTGATCACACACAACAGATACATCGATGTGAAAAATGGTGGCGCACGTGTATGAGTTACTATTTTATCACCGTTACGGGGTTTCTGAGCTCCTAGGAGTCATTCCAGAGGCCATCCCTAAGAGAAGCCCTGGTGCAAGGGGGCAAGTGACGAATTGAAACGCTGAAGACTTGATCTTATTACGCGCTATGGAACCCTGAGCAAACTCACGTGATTCCCCCAAGTCTTGGTTTCCTTTTGTGGCACACTGGAGTAATGATAGCAGATCTGCCTACTCCACAGAGTTAAAAGAAAATGAATCTGATGTACACAGACAACTTTTGTAGACTACAAAGCGCCGCACACATAGCTTATTCTTATGAAAGCTTATCATGAGGAACCATTTGGCCCATGGCTCCTGTGAGGCAAAGGACTGCACTGGCTGCCATTTTTGTCAGCTTCGTCATCGTGATCTACTGTCCCCAAGACTGTAATAAGAGCACTTTTTCTCCTGGGATCTGTTGACCGCCCCCATGTGCAAGAAAACCCAGTGTAGATTGACTTTGAATCTAGACTCACCATACGCCACAGTGACTGTATAGTGGGCTCCCGCTGTTGGACTCAGTGACTCAGGTGATGTGCGTCTTTTGTGTATTAGCCTTGGCAGCGACTCAAAATGTTCTCTCCCAGGCCCCCTCAGCTGCCATCCTGTTTTCTTAGTAGCACTGCTTTTTCTTTAGACTGGGTGAAATTTTAAAGCATGTTGAAAAAAATTTTATCTCTGAGCTTCCTTTCTCGTTTAATAGCCCCAGAAGTGCTGTGCACAGCTAAGAATCATCGTGATTCGTGTTCTCCCCATTCTGACCAACGTGCTCTTTCATACCCTGGCTATGTGACTACTAAGACACACACGGGACCGAGACTCATCAAGGCACCCTGGTATAGAGCATCTGATTTTCCTCACTGTGGACATCTAAACATCATCAACCTTAATCCCAAACAACTTCAGATTTTTTCAAATGTGGAGAGGTTGTGCTATGACCTTTCATGTTGCATATACTTCACATACAGAAAAGTGTGCAAGAGAGAATGAACAGCTCAGTGAATGGCATTCCGTCTCTCTTTCTCTCTCTCTCTCACACACACACACACACACACACAGGCGTAACAGTGCTGCAGGTCAAGAAAAAAGAACACTGGGAGCACCCGGGACCCCTAGTGTACCCTCCTGGCACTACACCCTTCCCACCTCCAAAGACAAAAGTCACAATTTCTTGTGAGTGTGTCAGTCACTCAGTCATGTCTGACTCTTTGTGATCCCATGGACTGTAACCCACCCACCAGACTCCTCTGTCTGTGGCACTTTCCAGGCCAGAATACTGGATTGGGTAGCCATGCCCTTCTCCAGAGGATCTTCCCAACCCAGGGATCGAACCAAGGTCTCCCACATTGCAGGCAGATTCCTTACCTTCTGAGCAACCAGGGAAACCACTTTCCTAACTCTCGCTAAACATTGTCTTGCTCTTCTATAGTTTTACCTCCTAAGCTAGGGCTCCTTTAACACCATTAATTTCTGCCTGTTTTTTAAAAACTCTGTGTCAGTGGAGTTCTACCATGGATTTTCCTGAGTATCTGGCTTCTTTTGCTCATTACTGTATTTGAGAGCCATTCATGTTCATGTCAGAGAAGGCGATGGCACCCCACTCCAGTACTCTAGCCTGGAAAATCCCATGGACACAGGAGCCTGGTAGGCTGCGGTCCATGGGGCCACGAAGAGTCGGACACAACTGAATGACTTCCCTTTCACTTTTCACTCTCATGCATTGGAGAAAGAAATGGCAGCCCACTCCAGTGTTCTTGCCTGGAGACTCCCAGGAACGGGGGAGCCTGGTGGACTGCCGTCTATGGGGTCGCACAGAGTCGGACACGACTGAAGCGACTTAGCAGCAGCAGCAGCATGTTCATGTGACTAGAGTTCAATTCTTTTTATTGCTGTAGAGCGGTTTATTATATGAAAACACTTTCTCGTCGATTCCATTGTTGACAGACAGGTAGGTTGCTTCCAGCATAGAGGTGCTATGAATAACGCTGGTGTGAAGATTCTTGCTAAGTGTCTTGGTAAATACCCTGCAGGCTCCTCTGTCCATAGGATTTTTCAGGCAGGACTACTGGAGTGGGCTGCCAATTTCCTCCTCCATAAGATCTTCCCAGCCCAGGGACTGAACCCACATCTCCTGTGTCTTCTGCATCGCAGGTGGAGTCTTTGCCAGCTGAGCCACTGGGGAAGCCCCTTGGTAAACACAGACACGCTTTTCCTCTGTGCCTCTACCGAGGAGTTCACCTACTAGTAAAGAAGGCACGTACTCTCTTTCGTAGCCCACACCAAGCTGTCTCCGTCAGTTACTACCGTGCAGTGTACGTGAGAGTTTCCATTGCTCCTTCTTCACCTCTCCTCATTGTGGACACTCCCTTTAATGTTAGCTTCTCTGGTGAATGTGTTGTAGAATCTCTGTGTGTTTTCAATTTGCATTTTTTCTATTATTAATGAAGTTGAGCATCTTTCCCTATATTTATAGGTCATTTGAGTACCCTTCCTGGTCAAGCATCTTCAGGTCTTGTCCTTTTCTATTGGGAAACTTGAGTTTTGTATCTACACCTCATAACACAGAGTATCACTGATCTTTCTTATTAATATGACTAATTAACCTGAATCCTAATTCATTCTTTGTCCTCTATATACATAATTAAATCATTTGGGAATATTGACCACTTTATTTGTTCCTTTGCAAACCTTATATCTATGTTTCTGTTTCTTGCCTTACCACACTTATTTTTATTTCTTTTTCTTGTCTTCCTGCACTGGCTAAGATCTCCAGTGCAGTGGAGAATAGAAGTAACAATGTTCTTGCCTTTTTGCTTATTTCAGTGCTGTACATATGGATGCTATTTCTTTATAGGTTTCCTGAAGATATCAATTGACAAACCAAGCCAATTCCTACCCATTCCTGATATGCTAAGACTTTTTCTCATGCATGGATGTTGAATTTTATAGAATGCTTTCCCTGCATCTGCAGAGAAGACCTTATTATTTTCTCCTTCATTCTCTTAATATGGTAAATTTTCAATGATTTTTTTCCCCCTGAATGTTTCCCATCTTGTATTTTGGGATTAAACTCAACTTGGTCACTGTGGGCTATTTTTCTATGTTATTGGGTTTCATCTGTTAAGATTTGGTTTCAGATTTTTGCATCTATATTGTATTCATAAGACTGGCCTGTGATTTTTCTTTCCTGTGATGTCTTTGTCCGGTTTTTGTATCAGAGATATACTCTTATGAATGGTTGAGAAGCGGCTCCTTTTTCTAATCTGTGGAGCAGTTTGTATAATTTTAGTGACATTCCTCCCTTAAATATTTGCTAGATTTGCTCCCTAGCTAGTGAGGCTCCCTCTGATCCCAGGGATTTGTCTGTTTGTGGTTGGTGGGGGGTGGGGTAGGCTTAAATAGCCAGTGTTAAATTCTGGAATCAATTGTCTTAATAGTTGTAGAACTGTTCTAATTTTTCCTTTAAATATTACTTTGGTGTGTGTGTGTTAGTTGCTCAATCATGTCTGACTCTTTGTGATCCCATGGACTGTAGCCTGTCAGGCTTCTTTGTCCATGAAATTCCTCAGGCAAGAATACTAGAATGGGTTGCCATTTCTTTCTCTAGGGGATCTTCTCAACCCAGGGATCAAACCCTAGTCTCTTGCATTGCAAATGAGTGCTTTACCATCTGAGTTACTAGGGAAGTCCATTACTTTGGTGGGCTGTATTTTTTTTCTAGGAATTTGCCAATTATTATCTTAATGCTTTAAATGTTTTGCAACAAAGTTAGCCATTATATCCACTTACCATAGAAATTGCAATTTTATCTTGCTTCTAATTCTTAGTACTGATTATTTGTGTCCTCTGTCTTTTCTTTCTGCTTAATCTGTCTTGCTAGAGATTTATCAATTCCATGAATCTTTCTAAGGAAACTGACTGTATTTAGCTTTGTTAATTAGCCCTATTAAGTGCTTGTTACATAGAGCTAGGATTCATTCATTCCTGCTCTTATCTTTAATATTTCCTCTGCCTTCTTGACAAACCCTGGCTTTGGGCTTCATCCCCATAAAGCTCAGCCTCTCCACCTTCCTTCTGATTTCAGGAATCAGAAGAAAAAGCAGCTTAAGATCCAGACTATCCATTTCCGAATTATGTCCTCCCTTGCATCCTGACTGGGTAAGCCTTTACTTTTTTTTAATTATTTTTTTTAGTTGTTAGCTTTTGTTTTCGTTTAGTTATTGGCTTCTTTATGCTCTCAAGAAAAATTTTTTTCAGATTTATTAGACACAACTGAGCGACTTCACTTTCACTTTTCACTTTCCTGCACTGGAGAAGGAAATGGCAGCCCACTCCAGTGTTCTTGCCCGGAGACTCCCAAGGACGGGGGAGCCTGGTGGGCTGCTGTCTATGGGGTCGCGCAGAGTCGGACATGACATGAGACAGCAGCAGCAGAAGCAGCAGCAGCAGTCCTTTTATTTGTTAGGAAATTCCAAGAAATCTATATTAGGAAATTTTAAAGATGTTTTTATCGGAATATAGTTGATTTATATGCTGTGTTACTTTCTGCTATGTAGCCAAGCGATCAGTTATGCATACACAGAAGTCCTCTCTTTTTTAGACTCTTTTCTGCATGGATCATTACAGAGCACCGAGTGGAGCTCACTGTGCCGTTCAGATGGTCCTTATCAGCTGTCAGCTTTATGTAGAGCAGCGTGTGTATGAGAAGGCGATGGCACCCACTCCAGCACTCTTGCCTGGAAAATCCCAGGGACGGAGGAGCCTGGTGGCCTGCAGTCCATGGGGTCGTGCAGAGTCAGAACGACCAAGCAACTTCACTTTCCCTTTGCACTTTCCTGCATTGGAGAAGGAAATGGCAACCCACTCCAGTGTTCTTGCCTGGAGAATCCCAGGGACGGGGGAGCCTGGTGGGCTGCCGTCTATGGGGTCGCACAGAGTCGGACACGACTGAAGCGACTTAGCAGCAGCAGCAGCAGTGTGTGTATGTCAATCCTAGTCTTCCAGTTTATCCCTCCTCCCATCTAGCAACCATAAGATTGTTTTCTACATCTCTGACTCTTATTTCTGTTTTGTAGTTAGGTTCATTTGCACCATTTTTTTAAAGATTCCACAGACAAGCAATACAAATGATACTCGTCCTTCCCTGTCTGACCTGCTTTGCTCAGTGCAGTACTATCTAGGTCCTTCCGTGCTGCTGCAAACGGCATGCTTTCATTCCTTCTTGTGGCTAATATTCCATTGCGTTTGTGTGTCATATTGCCGGGGGCCAGCGCGAGGAATCCCACCGTGGCTCCCGGCATCATATCTTCTTTATGCACTTCTCTGTTAATGGAAGAAAGATTCTTAACAGAATTTCGGACTTTCCCGAATTACCTAGCCGACTGTTAAAATATAAAAATTCCTACCTTAAACTTAAGCCCTGTGTGTGTGTGTGTGTGTGTGTGCAAGCATGCTTGTTTTAGTGGCAGAATAGATCCATATTATGAGGTAAGAAGTATGTCCATTGTCCTGTTCATCAACTTGAAGAGAACTACATACAAAAACTGTGAAGCTGAGCTGTTGGACTGAAGCAGACCCTGCCAGGCTCTGCTTTCTAAGGAACTCACAAGAACTCTTCATGAGTGAGATTATGAGAATGTTCTAGAATTGGCCCAAGTGAGATTCTGCTTTTCTCGAGGTGATAGGGATCTCCATTTCTATCTTTTTTGGCTTTACACTGTTTCCTCCACATTCTGCTCTGCATGCCATTGCTCACATTTCTGTTTTAGGACCTTGACTATTGATAGATTTTTTTTTTTAGATTGTGCTGATGTAATTGCTTTCAGTTCACTCCAAAGACGAAGTCTTCATCCACTCCATTCACAAAACTGTTCTTTTCAATAGCAAGTAAGAGAAAGGGCTTGTCCTTCAGCTGATGACTTCTGAGCCTCATCTCTCTCACAGGTCAGTAGCAGGAGGGAGGTGGTTGAGTCCACCCTTTTGGCTAAAAAAAAAATTCCTTTCAAAGTGGGGGCCAATCTGAAAATGGATTCTCCCAAATGTCCAGAGACGTGAGCACGGTGTCTCATCCTCCCCGCCCTCTGCCTGCCTTCTGCCCTCTGTCGTTATGATCTGACCTCCTTTAACCATTTTATCTGTTTTTACAGGCATCACGCTGCTTTCCCTAAGGCCCGGGTTACTGTCAGGAAGCACCCTCGTGATGTCTTTCTTCATGGTGTGATAACATCTCTCTTCATGAATGTTCTGACAAGTACATGAACACATTTAAGAAGCACAAGTTCCAAGAGTTCCCACAAAATAATGACAGATTCCACAAGCCACAGAAATCTTCTGTCTTATTCTTTCACTGCCTTCCCCTAACCACATTTCTTTGGAGGCGATTGAAGTTGTCAAGAAGGTTTCTGATGTTTTTGTGCCCGTAAAGCGCAATGCCTGTACAGCATAATTCCTGTAAAGAATTTATGTCCACCTGTGTGGGGAACAGACCTTCAGCCCTGCCATAGCCCAAATCAGAATTCCTCTAAGGCAGTGATAATCTGTATGTGTTCGTGAATATGTGCCTGCATCTATAAAATGGAACAATTTTTAAAGGCTAAACAAAGAGAAATATTCCCGATAATTCCACCATCAGAAAGCAACCAACCTTAACTTATCTAACTTTGGATATTTTCTCTACCCTATCCTTGGTAGTACAGAGGAATCGCATGACATTTTGTGTATTTCTCATGAATTTCATAGGTTGAAAATGGGGTTTTTCCTTAAATTTCCATTTCCTCAATTGGTAGTGGAACTATTTCTCATAAACTAGGTACCAGTTTCATTTCTTCTTTGGAGCAGACTCTGGGAGATGGTGGAAGACAAGGAAGCCTGGCGTTCTACAGTCCATGGGTTGCAATGAGTTGGACCCAACTCAGTGAATGAACAATAACACACGTTTTTGTGTGCTTGTATCATTTACCCAAGAAAGAGTTGGAAAACAATCGTTGGATGATACAGTGTTCTATCTATTATAGGGTGACATAAAGATCACACAGCTGCAATTTCTTAGCCCAGGCTTTCCACCATTTGGTGGAACTAGAAACCTTAGTTTCCCTACTTTTGTAGGTGTAGGACTCTCGAAATCTGTGTCCCCTGACTTCAGGGGGAGTCAGTTCTTCCGTCTCACCTTGTGCTTGCCCTTCTGATTTGCATTTGTTCACTCAAGACATATTTGTGGCATCTAAACATGCTGGGCGTAGTTTCAAGTGGTAGGAATAAAGGGACAGCCTGGGGAGAGAAGGAGACAGTCAATACGGTAAACAAATGAATGGGTAAGGTAACATCATGTTTCAAACGCTCTGCAGAAAAGTAAAACAGGACAAAGTAAACCTCTCCCGATAAGGACTGCTCAGGAGGAAAGGGTGGGAAGTATTATGTTTAGCAGAATTATACATTCCATCTTGCCCTGTTTTATGATCAGAAGGGCCAACTTGACGGTGCTTTGTCCTTGATGCTACACACAGGCACACATGCCCGCATGTGCGCACACACACACACACACACACACACACACACACATGTTGGCAACCCCTTGACAACAGTAACAATATCTGTCTCACGTTTGAATGCCCACGAGGCCTAACACAGCACTTAGGCGTGACTGATACAATTTTGTTAAACCAAAGAAAATCTTTTCAGGACTTTTCTGTTCATTTAACCTGACCCACTAGCAATTTCTGGAAGTTTCTGGAATTTTCTGGAGCAGTCTCCCCACAACACATGACACGTACCGTCTGGGAGCCTCCGTCTGCCTGGCTGTAGTCTCTGAGGCTTTCCCACAGCTGTTCGTGTTTATCTGGTATTTGCTGAATGCTGTAAAATGACATTTTAGGGCCTGGAAGGTTTCAGTTCGGTTGGGTTTCAGGTTTGCATGTAAACAGCTCCCACAGCGATGCCAACAAACTCGGACTCTATTCTCATTAGAAGGCAATTTCCACCCACACAGTCCCACAAAAGCTTCTGACTCCCATAACTCATCGTTAAACATCGTGTTCCATGGGAGGCCCTGGAGGCCAGACAGCAAAGACGCCTCACTTCTGAGAAGAAAGGGGCCCCTTTACCATCCACAGTAAGATGCCAAGTTTGGCAAAAACATAAATAAGAGCCTTATTTCCAAACTGCAAAAAAGCCGCAAACCTTCATTTGTGCTTCTGCTTAAACCAAAGAAAGAGCCCACGTTTCTGGAGCTAAAGACTCTTAAGTGGGTAATGAGAAGACCTGTAGGGACAAACTTGGTCTTCTTCCCCTGTGCTGGACCCACTCAGTCCCCAGCCAATGACAAGAGAGAAACTGCCCATCCCAATGACGGGTCTCTATCAGATCAAAGCAACAAACCATGAGATGACGTGATGGAAAAACATTTTAAGATGAAACCCTGCGAATGTGGTTTCTGATAACAAGAGAGGAACAGTTCTAGCAACTTGTCTTTGCTAAGATTAAACATCACACAAACATGGGTCCTTGACCTGCAAATATAATTATCGACGTTTGTTTGTTGCCTAAACTCTGAACAATCCTCTTAGACACTTTATCCAGCTGATTCCGCGGTACCTCTGGGAGCTTGGCCCTGCTATTCTGTGGGGAAACTGTATGTCTGAAAGGTGTCTGTCCAGCTGCTATGGCCTAAAATGTATCTCCTCAAATTCATGCACTGAAATCCCAGCCCTGCTATCTCAGTGTGTGCTGGTCGCTCAGTCATGTCTAACTCTTTGTGACCCATGAACCACAGCCCACCAGACTCTCTGTCCATGGAATTTCCCAGGCAAGAATACTGGAGTGGTTGCCCCCTTCATGGGGGGATCTTCCTGACCCAGTGATCGAACCTGGGCCTCCTGCATGGCAGGCATATCCTTTACCATCTGAGCCACCACGGAAGCCCTGGTATCTTTGAACGGGACCTTATTTGGAGATAGAGTTTATATTAAAGATGTGAAAAAGTTAGAATGTGGCCAGCAGGGTGGGGCCTGACTCAAGATGACCGGTGCCCTTAAAAGAAGAGCTTAGGGACAGAGGTGCACACGGAGGGTAGACCGTGGGCGGACACAGGGAGAAAGGAGCCATCCACAGGCCAAGGAGAGGCACCTCGAGAGGCCACCACAGCACCCGGCCCAGGCTCCCCTTTTGCCGGCCGTCTGCGGGGTGCACACTGGGTTTGCTGTGAGCCCCGGCATTATTCACTCCACTATGTCTCCAACTCTTTTCCCTTAGGACTATTTTTAAGCTCAATCGTGGTGGCTGAATGAATATCTAACTTGTTACTTGTAATTGCTGCCCTGAATTTCTGAAAGTAACTTTAGTCTGCCTTTGCACTTGAATGACAGTTTCTGTGGATATAGAATTTCAGCTTGAAAG
This sequence comes from Neotragus moschatus, assembly GCA_006410615.1. Classification (NCBI taxonomy): domain Eukaryota; kingdom Metazoa; phylum Chordata; class Mammalia; order Artiodactyla; family Bovidae; genus Neotragus; species Neotragus moschatus. The sequence goes on along the minus strand of SJYA01003643.1, from coordinate 54,519 downwards.
TCACCTTTCCTCCAGAACATTCTACGATCTCTCATTTCCAGAGTTGCTGCTGGGAAAGCTTAAGCCATTCTGAGTTTCGATTATTTATAGGCCGCCTTTTTTTTTTCACTCTCTGGAATCTTGCAGGATCTTCTTTTTGCCATGGTTGTTCTGAAATTTCACAGCACTAGGCCTTTGTGTGGGTCTAATTTTACCCACCACAGTGGACCTTTTCAACTTGCAGACTGGCATCCTTCATTCCTGGATAAGTTTCTTAACTTGTGTTTTAAAGACTCCTCAACATCTTTGTTCCCTCCTCCTAGAGTTCCTTCTTTCTGGATAACTGCACCTCCTAGCCCAGGCCTCCAGCTTCTTGTGTTTTCTCCCCTTCTTCACTCTTGGTCATTTTGCTCTACTTTCTGATAGAGTTTTTCAGCCACACTTTCCAACCATCCACTGGGTCTTCTATGTCTGCCATTATGTTGTGACTTTCCCAAAGCATTTTTGGATGTTGTTGTCTTATAAATGTTGGGTGGGCTTTTTTAAAAAATATATATAGTATCGCAGATGGTAAAGACTCTGCCTGCAATGCAGGAGACTCGGGTTCCATCCCTGGATTGGGAAGATCCCCTAGAGAAGGGAATGACTACCCACTCCAGTACTCTTGCCTGGAGAATATCATAGACAGAGGAGCCTGGCAGGCTACGTTTAAGTTTCACTTTTACTTTTCTTGATTCACAGATGAAAATCTTCTCGTCTCTCTGAAGATGTTGACAGTGGGCATACTCTCTGTTTCCCCCAGGATTTTTTTTTTTTTTTTGAGATATAATCCACCTACCATAAAATGCATCCTTTTAAAGTATGTTTTTTAATATAGTGACTGAGTTATGCAACCGTTAATCTCCTTGCTGGGTCTCTAAATTTGTCTGTTGGGAACGTTTCATGTAATTGAAATCATATGTGACTGGTGTTGTATCGGATTCTCGTTCCCCTTCAGTTGAAATGCCCCCTCTAGAGCAATTCATAGCCAAACAACTTCCAGAGATAATCGGTAGGGATCGCAGGCTTTTCTATTAACCACACTTGGTAACAAATCCAGGAAAGTAAGTGGGAGACTCTCTAGACCAACATCCTCATATTTCTTCTGGAGAAACTCAAGGAGGCCAAGTGGGAACCCAGATGCACGGCAGGTGAGTCATGGGTTCAGCGTCACTTCTGTGGGACAGAGGAAGGTGTGGGAGAAGATGGCTCAGGCGCTGAGCAGGGACCAGGAAGGGGGCTGTGAAATGCCAGCAGAAAGGAGAGCCAGCAAAAAGCAGAAAGGAAATGCAAGCAGAAAGGAAATGCCAGCAGAAAGGAAAGCCAGCAAAAAGCAGAAAGGAAATGCCAGCAGAAAGCCCCTTGCAAAGGAACTCAGAACCCTCCCCAGCCCCCACATCTTTGTCTGACCATGTCTGACCCTGGTCCAAAAAATGAAGCCCGTGGAGACTCTGTTATGGGTTGAATTTTGTCCCCCCAGAATGTATTCAAGTCATAACCCCTGATGCCCTGGAACAGCGGTCCCCAACCTTTCTGGCCCCAGGGGCCAATTCCGTGGAGGACAGTTTTCCTATAGACTGCATGGAGCAGTGGGCTGGGGGTGAGGGGTGGCTTTAGAATGACTCAAACGCGCTACATTTATCACGCATGCTATTTCCATAATTATTATCATTGCATCATCTCCACCTCAGATCAGCAGGCATTAGACCCCAGGGGTTGGGGACCCTGGCCCTAGACCACGACCTGATTTGTTGATTTGCAGTTATAATGAAATTCAGGAGTGATCATACTGGATTAGGGTGGACCCCTCCCTAATCCCATAGGACTGCTGTGTCTATTAAAGAGAGGAGGCTCAGACAGAGATGCACGGAGAAGGCTGAGTGAAGACAGAGGGAGAGATTAAAGAGATGTGTGTACAAGCCAAGAAGTGCCAAGGATTCCTAGAAAGCAGCAGAAGCTGAAGAAACAAGGCAGTGTCCTCCACTACAGGTTTCAGAGGGAGCACGGCCCCTGTTGGGGCTTCCCTGGTGGCTCAGCTGGTAAAGAATCCGCCTGCAGTGCAGGAGACCTGGGTTCGATCCCTGGGTTGGATATGTTCCTTGGAGAAGGGAATGGCTACCCACTGCACTATTCTGGCCTGAAGAACGCCATGGACGGTTTAGCCCACGGAGTCGCAAAGAGTCGGACACGCCTGAGCCCCTTGCACCACTCGTGGCCCTGCCAGCTCACTGATGGTCTCCGAAACTTTGGGAATAGCTTTCTGTTGTTTAAGCCTCCTGGTCCGTGGAAGCTGGTTACTGCAGCACCAGGACACACGTGTGGTACCCAAGTCACAACGGTAAAGCTCAGGTTTAGCTGCTGTTCCGTCTCCAGCCTTTTTCCTTGTGCTTATTTTGACGGATCTTAGGAAAAGCAACTGCTTTTTTTCAGGCCCAGTTGATTGGGAGTGTTTGTGCGTTCACTCAGCATCAGCAGAAACACCCCCACTTGCTTTAGTCAATTGCCTCTGCCCACCTGTGCTCTGCAGGGGTCTCTAACTGTGGAAGTCCTAGCTCTGAAGCTCATGAGTCCTGGGGGCCAAGAAGGAAGCGGCGGGGAGGCCTTGCCAAACCTGCTGAGCCCAACGCCTCTGCTGCTGTCAAAGGCACATATTTAGAAACTGATGGCAGATTCAACCTCCAGCCCTCCATTACACGGGCGGGGTTAGCTAAGGCTGGGGAACTGCTCACTGAGGATGTCCTGGGCTGGACAGTATCCTTGACTGGTGTCCTTGGCTGATGACAAACGATGTTCTTACTCAACCAGGGCCTCCCAGGGGGCTCAGCGGTAAAGAACTCGCCTGCAATGCAGGAGAGATCGATCCTTAGATCAGGAAGATCTCCTGGAAGACGAAACGGCAACCTGCTCCAGTATTCTTGCTTGGAAAATCCCATGGACAGAGGAGCCAGGTGGGCCACAGGCCAGAGGGTCTCGAGGAGTCAGACGTGACTGAGCAACTGAGTATGAACACTCAAACGGTAACTGAAAGAGAACGTCATAACTGAGGAAAGAGAGGCCAGAGGTGAAAACACGAAAGTGCCGCCTGTCTGGTGAAAGAGAAAGTGCTTCGCTGATTTCACTTATAAAATCAGGGCATGGTGACTCAACATACGAAAATTATACAAGTGTGTACAAAGGCAAGACAGAAGCGCCCTTGCCCCGATTTTCACCCCCCAAATCTGTCCTCCCTGGGAACTACCATTTATAACATGTGCTGAGTTTGCCTAGGGGAAGAATCTCCTTTGCCCATAAGGACCTGCTGTTACACTGTCTGTTTCATTTCTTTTTATTTTTAAAGCACAGCGTCTAACAACTTCCTTCTTCCCCTGTTGCTAGATTGTCCTCATCTTCCCACCCAAGTAAAGAGAGATTTATCTTAGGAAGGAACTGTGGATTGGGGTTGGGGGAGCTCTGTAAGATATCTGGGTGACTATAAATTTGCAATGAGCCTTGAGGAAATATGCCACAAGATTCTGTGGTGTAACCTGAAGCACGGGAGTGCGCACATCACAAATTCTGGGGAGAGAGATTTGAAGGTGATCTACAGGAGAAGCGAAAAAAGACTCACCAGCCAGTGTCAACCCTAAGGCTTCCCGCCACGTGTGTGTGTGACACATTTCTTCCATGGCTGGGAAAAAGTGGTCTCCAGTGGTGCTCCTGAAAGAGTCAACAGTTACGGATGGTTAGACATTTTGTCAGTATATAGAAAGGAGTGGAAAAGCCACAGGAAATCTTTTTTTTTTTTTTTTTTTTAATCTCAGGTCAAGTAGAAGGTAGGCCTAACTTGCATAGTGCAAGGGCGGTTTATGTACAATTTCATCCCTAAATCTTAAAAACTTGGAGAGTACATTGCAAAAGCACAAAAATACAGGCCCCCCAAAAAGTCTTTAAGAAAGTAGAAGATGTTATCTTCTTGAAGAAGATGAACAATCTTGAGATTCAATAATTCCTTGAGAACCACAGAAAAACAAAGTTCAAGATAGTTTAGACATTGAGAAGGGAGGAATGAATTTTCCCTGCCCTGATAAATCCCCTGGAGAACGAAATGGCAGCTCACTCCAGTACTCTTGCCTGGAAAATCCCATGGACGGAGGACCCGGGAGGCTACAGTCCACGGGTTGCAAAGAGTTGGCCGTGACTGAACGACTTCACTCACCCTGATAAATCACATTATATTAGGTTCTCAATTAGGGCATTTTGCCCCCCTGCCCCCAGGGGACATGTGGCAATGCCTGGAAAGGACTTTAAAGATTTTCTGTTTAAGTGTGACGGTGCTGGGCTGGCTCTTTGTTGCTGCATGGCTCTCCTCTAGCTGTGGTTGGGGGTGGGGGCTACTCTCTAGTTTGGCTGCGCCAGCTTCTCACTGCAGTGGCCTCTCTTGCAACGGCCTGTTGTAGAACACAGGCCCTAGGACATGTGGGCTCAGTGGTTGCAGTTTCTGGGCTCCAGAGCTCAGGCTCAGTAGTTCTGGTGCACGGGCTTAGTTGCTCTGCGGCGCGCGGGATCTTCCCCGACCAGGGATCGAACCTGTGACTCCCGCACTGGCTGGTGGATTCTTTACCACTGAACCACAAGGGCAGCCCGGGAAACAGCTTTGACTGTCGCCCTGGGGTGGGGGTAGGGGACAGCGCTACTGGTATTACTGGGTGGAGGCCAGGGATGCTGTTCAGCACTCTACAAACTACACGGCAGCCGCCAACAATGAAAAGTGACCCAGCCTAGAGTGTCAGAACTGATGAGACTGACGTGCCCTGCATTACAGTTTTTCTAAATGGGTTGCTTTTTGTGTTATAATAGGTACAAAATCCTACTCAACCAAATTTATAAACACATCAAAAACATGTTCATTTCAAAGCACATCAAAAACAATGTAATTTTCTCGTGAATCTAAGCCAATCTCAACTACCGAACTCCCCCTCCTCCCAAAAAAGCTGGAATGAAAATTGTGCATGAGATATACTCCCTTGAAAAACTATGAAATAAGGTTAAACAGTGGCACCCAAAACACAGAACAGGACTGCTAGGCAAGCCAGACATGACTTCAGACACTGGAGGGAAGCGGCCGTTTCTCATGAAGCTGATCTGGGTCTCTCACAATAAACCTACTCATAGTTTGAAACTATACTCCAAACCTGGAGAACAAGGTTTAAACTTATTTCCATAGTAAAGGGAAGGAAGAGAAACTTGGCCTTGTCTGTGGTTGATTGTTGAACAACATACACACACACACACACACACACACACACACACACACACCCCACTTATTCTGGATTTCTGTGAATAAAGCCCACAAAACCAAGGGGAAAACAAGAAATCTTCCCTTTTCCCCTGGGTACCAGCCAACTGGTATGAGCCTCTGGTGCCCTGCATGAGTTTAACGTGTCACCACTCCACCCCCACCCCACCCAGGCTCAGCTGTGGATTTTGTACTCTTGAGGTCACCCTGGGTGCTGGTACAGGCTGAGTATCTCTTGCCTCACACCCACTTTCCAAGTCCCCATTATCTTAGTAAGCCGTCTGAAGCTCCCGGTGCCCACCAGCAAGGCAAAAGAATGTGCGCGTCTCAGACAGCCACAACATCGCGTCCATAAACTGTTTACTTTAGAGCAGGGAGTAATAGACTGTGGGTGAGCTGGGAGTTTCATCAATAGGTTCACAGTAGCCTTGGAGTACCAGAGACTCTGGAGAATTCGTTCCTCGAGGCCTCTGCAGGGATGAAGGCTGCCACCTGGGGCGGTGCAGCGCAGACCCAGCTCGAAGGCTCCATCCAGGGGTAAAGGGAACCTGACTCCAGCCCCCACCTGGCTGGCCTCCTTCGGGCCCAGAAAGAGGGATTTTCCTCTAACTTCACAGGGTGCAGTTTCAACTTTCCACAACCTGATGAAGACGTCGTGGAGCAAAATGCAGGACAAGAAAGATCCCTGAGTGTATCACGAGCGATTCCCTCCCAAGTAGCTTTGGTCTGCCCTCTGCTTCCATCAGAAATGAGAAGGCTGCTGATCCTCGTTTACGTCTAAGCTCTCATAAACTAAATAATCAGCTCCTATTAACGACCCCAATCATTCAGCTCCTATTTTTAAATGCTGGTCTTTCAGCATGCCCGAAGTGGGTGGTTTTAATTAAGCCTAATTGCAGATACATCACAGCCAAATACACACCCTACACAAATGAGTAACAGGGACTGGAATCCAGCTCATTACATGGGGGTTGGCAATGGGATGGTGATTGTATCTCAAACTTAAATGTATCATATAAAGGACCTTTCTGGTAGCTATGATGGTGAGAGTGTTGTTTGTGAGAGTCATTTAGGATACAGTCTAGTATCAGCCTCAGAATTTCAGTCCTCAGTTGTCAAGTTCATGGAAGCTTTGTTTTCTTGGAGCGCTATGTTGGAATGTGCTGGTTTTGATTTTCTCTGGATTTGAATGCCCAGAAGACTTCTTCCAAAACAGTGTCTTCAAACATGGCAATATGACATTATCATTAAACAAGCACTAATCTTAAATTTAAAAAAAAAATTTCATTTTGTGTACAAAGGGCAATCACTCTTCATCAGCCTTTCCCTGGAAATCGGCTTTTTACGGCTCACAACACACTTGCAAACTTTATCCATCTAAATCTCATCTGACTTCGGAATACTTCCAGGATTCTGGTGTTGCTATTTTTTATTTTTTTTACATGTTAGAAGTGAGGAAACCGAAGAACGAAACGGTGATTTGGCCAGCACAAGATCTCCTCTGGCTGGCCTTTAGGTTCACCTACTTGGAAAGCTCACCTGCAAAGATCCGATTGTCCTAGAGACCTGACCTCCGCGCTATGAAGCGTCACTCCCCGTGGGCGGGGCCCCCAGCGCAGCAGCCAATCAGGAGCCACCAAAACAAACACCCATGAGGTGACTCAGCTCCCCTCCACCTGCCAGAGTCAGCGTTGATTCAGCATCTACGGAGGATCTGACATTTTCACCAGAGTCTTTTCCAGAACACAGTAAGAACAGGTAAAAATCATCTTCCGTGTCAGGCTGCTGACTGCCTGTTCCGCTGGTTGACAGCAAAGACCCTGCAAAATACTGTTGGAATACACACTGCCGCTGCTGCTGCTAAGTCACTACAGTCGTGTCCGACTCTGTGCGACCCCATAGACGGCAGCCCACCAGGCTCCCCCGTCCCTGGGATTCTCCAGGCAAGAACACTGGAGTGGGTTGGGCATATACACTACCATATGTAAAATAGAGAGCCAGTGGGAATTTGCTGTGTGACTCAGGGAACTTAAACTGGGGCTCTGTGACAACCTAGAGGCGTGGGATGGGGTGGGGGGTGGGAGGGAGGTTCAAGAGGGAGGGGACAGAGGTATACCTCTGGCTGATTCATGTTGATGTATGGCAGAAACCAACACAATATTGCAAAGTAATTATCTTTCAATTAAAAATAAATAACATTTTAAAAATACTGTTGGAAAGTTCACCAGAAAACCGTCCTAACCATGAGGGTCCTACAGTACCTTCTTCAGCTAAGTAGCTTTAGTCATGTCAGACTCTTTGCAAGCCTATGGACCGTAGCCCACCAGGCTCCTCCGTCCATAGAATTCTCCAGGCAAGAACACTGGAGTGGGTTGCCGTGGCCTCCTCCAGGGGGTCTCCCGACAGGGAGTTGAACCTGCGTCTGCCTCCTGTACTGGAAGGTGGGTTCTTCACCACTAGCGCCGCTTGGGATGTCAGCTTGGTCAAATCCAGCAACGAAATGCACCTGCTCTACAGAGCCAGCCACTGCCAGGCAGGGTTTCTGTGGTTCTTGGACTGGTATTCCTGTGGGCATAAGTTTCTGATACTCTGAAGTTCAGACAAATGCTCTGAGACAGTGAGAAGACTGGAGTGGCTCATAACAGAGGCCCATAGGATTAAAATGATGTCCTATTTCAGGTTTGGCCTAAACCAGCTTCCACCACTGATTGTACCTTTCCATTGAATTGAGGGATTTCCTTTTAATCCAGGTCAGAGATTTGGAAAAATGATGGCTGGTTACTGTGAGTGGGTGGATTTGACCCTTAGATGTTTGGCCACCCAGCACGGTAGACTTGGATGAAGGGTGCGGAGAGGTTGGGGCCACCTGTGTTGAAATCTGGCACAACTGACTATGGATCTCCACTCCTTCGGTATCTACTGTGTGACATCAGGCACATCACTTAACCTCTCTGAGCCTCTGATTTTTGCATCTATAACACGGAACAGTCGCAGTTAACTTATTGAATCATTATGAGGTTCAGACGAATTAATGGGAATAAAGTGCCTTGCTCATAATAAAGACTAATGTGTATCAAAGAGGGGTCTTTTTTCTCGGGATATTCCTTCTGAACTTATGACAATATTGCATAGTAAAGCCAAAGTAACCATACTTCTTAAATATTCTCTAATGGACCCACCATTTAGAGAAAGAGCGGGCACTCAACTCCCCCACACCCAACTCCAGGCCTAATTGCAGAAAGTTGGGGTAATGTCTCCATCAGTCAAACAGACAAACAGCAAAACCATCGGGAAACAACATGGAAAAACAATGCAAGTCAATGACAAAGCGAAGCTTCAAACCTCACCTGGAATAACAGGCTTCCTGATGTGAAAGACCATGACTGAGGAACTGCTAGAATCATTCAGTTTGTGGTGAAGGCTGGTGTTGCAATTAAAGTTTTAAATGTATTAAGAAAAGTTATGACCAACCTAGATAGCATATTCAAAAGCAGAGGTATTACTTTGCCGACTAAGGTCCGTCTAGTCAAGGCTATGGTTTTTCCAGTAGTCATGTATGGATGTGAGAGTTGGACTGTGAAGAAGGCTGAGCGACGAAGAATCGATGCTTTTGAACTGTGGTGTTGGAGAAGACTCTTGAGAGTCCCTTGGACTGCAAGGAGATCCAACCAGTCCATTCTGAAGGAGATCGGCCCTGGGATTTCTTTGGAAGGAATGATGCTAAAGCTGAAGCTCCAGTAATTTGGCCACCTGATGCGAAGAGTTGATTCATTGGAAAAGACTTTGATGCTGGGAGGGATTGGGGGCAGGAGGAAAAGAGGACGACCGAGGATGAGATGGCTGGATGGCATCACTGACTCGATGGGTGTGAGTCTGAGTGAACTCCGGGAGTTGGTGATGGACAGGGAGGCCTGGTGTGCTGCGATTCAAGGGGTCGCAAAGATTCGGACACGACTGAGCGACTGAACTGAACTGAATAAAAAAAACCCCAAATATTTAGTTTCATCATTTTTTAAAAAGTCTGCACTGCACAGCTTACAGGTTCTTTGTTCCCTGACCAGGGATCAAACCCAAGCCCCTGCAGGGAAAGTCTTAACCACTGGACTGCCAGGGAAGTCCCTAAAGTTTTATTTTCAATGTCGAGATGTCCCAGTTGTCACTTTTCTTCCACTGGTTTTATGAAATCATGTTCATCATCCTAAGTTCATTTTAAGTGGCCTTGAATCAGCAGAAAGTATCCTTCAATAAAAAAAAGCCATTGTGTATATAAGCTCACCCATGTCACTTCACAGAATAAGGAAGAAATGGCTTCATAAATCCTATCCCATCAGTAAGAAGTCACTACAGGTACAAATCCAAGGCAAATATGAGTTGAACAGGATTAAATCTCCTGTGTGCCACTGATGAGTGTGATGGATACGGGGCAAGATAAAGAGAAGGCAGTGATGGACTTCCCTGGGAGTCCAGTGGCTAAGACTCTGTGCTCCTAATGCAGGAGGGGGCCTAGTTCGATCCCCGATCAGGAAGCTAGCCCCCCCACGCCGCAGCCAAGAGTTTGCATGCCACAATGAAGACCCAGTGCGGCCAAATAAATAAATAAATATTTTTAAAAAGAAAAAAGGAGAGAGAAGCCAGCAAGAAGAACAATCAAACAGACAAACAGAACAGGGTTCTGTTAGTGAATCTGCTCCCCTAAAGGCAATGCAGACCTCCTGGGGCCCCTGAAAGCCAGAAGCACCCCTCCACCCCCCACCGCCGACCCCCGCCACCTGGAGCCAGCCCAGACCTATGGAGAAGAGACCAGAAGAATCCACCACGCCTAAGAAATCTCGCTGCCCGAGCACAGCTTTCGGATGAGTGGAGTGTGGTTTCACCCTGGGTCTCTCCTCCAGATCCCCATCAGCCTCTGCCTTGTTGGCACCGCTGCCCACCGAAATGCCAGCCTCAGCCTTTCCCACCCACTTCCAAGCTGCCCAGGCCCCGTGCTCCATGCCAGGGCAGTGGCTATGTAAACATCGCTGGGTGTGCAGCTCCCAGCCTCCACGCTGGTCTCTGTTTGAATGAATCACCCCGTTCCCAGTCTTCTGAGCAACCCAGCTCCCCCAGAAGCACTGGCCTCCAGGCCTCCTCATTCAAAACTGATTCATCTGTTCATCCATCACGCAATAACCTGAGTCACGTGTTACACAAGCCCAAAGGACATACGCTGTATGTTGCCTACCCAGAAATCTAAGGTTTGTAGATTTCTAGGCTTCAACTTGAGTGAGGGAAGGAGTGGAGTAGAAATGAATGCCACATTTTTTCAAAGTGAATTGTATTTAAAAACCCACATTAAACAACATCTGTGTGAATCAGCCTCCCGGGACTCAATGTAAACGGTTGTTGATATAAATAGATGTGTTTTTAAGCAAAGACAGATGTCCCAGCCCAAAATGTTAAGAAAACACATAAAACGGTTAAGTTCAAAGGCATCTTGGCTTCCATCTGTTTTTCCCCAGTAGGTGAATCTTCAACGGGCTATGATAGCAAAGGAGTGGAAGAGAGAATCTTCTGTCTTGTGCCACTGAAACAGATGTGTGAACAGCATACAGTCGAGACGAGCATCCGATAGCCCGTGTCCTTGTAAGTTCTTACACATTCTCGTGGTATTCGTTCATTTACTTGAAGAACATTCCAGAGGCCTCCTGGACGCAGACTGCGTCAGAATGTTATTTCAGGGAGCACTAGGCAGGAGGCATTGGGAATAAGTCACTGGGAATCTGGGGGTCAGTCGTGCTGACGTCATGGGGAAGAAGGTAGGTTGCCGGCAGGATTCTGAAGTCAGAGCGGCCACAGGACCATGGTCCTTCCTGGGGAGAGATCCACCTCTTCTCCTCTCACAGCAAGAACACAAGATCGGGACACTGATATCGGAATTCCCGTTTCACTGGGGAGAGGGACAGTCTCAGTGAGACTATCGAGACAACTAAAACCAGACAGAAAAGGTCATTTATAAATAGAGCAATTCACATTTTTTGCGTGTCAGGCATGGTGCTAGGAAGTATTTTCACATGCATTCATTCCCTCTCTAAATGTGAACGATGCAGTAAAGCATTTAAAACTCTGAAGGAATTAGAGAGGGAGAAAAGTGTGGATTTTGACCATACTGCCCTTTATATGGTAAAAAAAAAAAAAAAGAAAACAAACAAACAAAAAAGCGCTGCTATCTGACTCTGCAAAGCAGATTCCCTTTCTTGCAGGAGCGTGTGGCAGATTGTTGCCTTTGGAGCTTCTCCTGGGAAGGAAGCTGCAACTGCTTTGTAGGGGGGTGAGGACTGAGATGGGAGGGCCAGAGGTGAAACAGCCTGGAAAGCTGCCCACAGGTCAACTTTGGCAATCCCCTCCCCGCCCAGCCAGTGGACATGGGAGGGAGGGTTGGTGCCTTCAGGGCCTGGCAGCCTTGCTGACCTCATACAGGTGTGGTCACACTGGCTGACTGAGGTTTAAGGTAGAAAAGGCCCACTTTTGTTTCTTTTGTCATGAAATCAAATGACCTGGAACTTGGTTCTTAGTTAAACTGTAAGGAAAGAGAGACAAAACAAAGTCCCAATTCTTGGGTATGGATATTCTTTTTCAGGTTCTTTTCCATCGCATCTTATTATAGGGCATTGAGTGTAGTTCCCCGTTTTATACAGTAGGTCCTTGTTGGTTATGTGTTTCATGTATGGTAGTGTGTAATATGTCAGGCCCAGACTCCTAAGTTGGCATCCCTTCCTGCCATTTTCGTAACCATGTTTGCTTTCTATGTCTGTGAGCCTGTTTTTGTTTTGTATACAAGTTTATTTGTATCATATTTTAGATTTCACATGTAAGTCATATCACATGTTTGTTTTTTTTTAATTTATTTTTAATTAGAGGATAGTTTTTTTTTTTTTTTTACAAAGTTGGGTTGGTTTCTACTGTACAACAACAGAATCAGCCATGAGACATATCTATATATAGAAAGAGAGATGTCTCATGGCTGATATATATATGTGTGTGTGTGTATTTTCCTTCTTGAGCCTCCTTCCCATGAATGGATAAAGCGGTTTTGGTACATATATACAGTGGAATATCACTCAGCCATAAAAAGACCAAATGTGACTCAGTTGAACTGAGGTGTGTTTCTCTTTCTGACTTACCTCACTTAGTATGATCATCTCCAGGTCCATCCATGTTGCTGCAAACGGCATTATTTTATTCTTTTTATGGCTGAGTAATCCTCCACGGTATTTGTAATACTCCACTGTACATCTATCCTAACTCACATATACTTAGGATACGTATGTCTGACTCTTTGTGACTCCATGGACTGTAGCCGACCAGATTTCTCTGTCCATGGGATTCTCCAGGCAAGAATGCTGGAGTGGGTCGCCATGTCCTTCTCCAGGGGATCTTCCTGCCCCAGGGACTGAACCCAGGTCTCTCGCATCTTCTGCACTGGCATGCAGGTTCTTTACCACCAGCGGCACCTGGGAAACCCTCCACTGTGTGTGCACCGCACTTTCTTGATCCCTCCCTCTGCCAGTGGACACTTANTGAACTGAGGTGTGTTTCTCTTTCTGACTTACCTCACTTAGTATGATCATCTCCAGGTCCATCCATGTTGCTGCAAACGGCATTATTTTATTCTTTTTATGGCTGAGTAATCCTCCACGGTATTTGTAATACTCCACTGTACATCTATCCTAACTCACATATACTTAGGATACGTATGTCTGACTCTTTGTGACTCCATGGACTGTAGCCGACCAGATTTCTCTGTCCATGGGATTCTCCAGGCAAGAATGCTGGAGTGGGTCGCCATGTCCTTCTCCAGGGGATCTTCCTGCCCCAGGGACTGAACCCAGGTCTCTCGCATCTTCTGCACTGGCATGCAGGTTCTTTACCACCAGCGGCACCTGGGAAACCCTCCACTGTGTGTGCACCGCACTTTCTTGATCCCTCCCTCTGCCAGTGGACACTTAGGTTGCTTTCCTGCCTTGGCTATTTCAAGTTGTCAAGTTGCAGTGAATCTTGTTCAGGTATATGCCCAAGAGTGGGATTACTGGATCAAATGGTAGTTCTATTTTCAGTTCTGTTTTCCATAGACTGCACCAATTGCCATTCCCACCAGCAGTGTGGGAGGCTTCCCTTTCCTGCACACCTTCTCCGGCACTTATTGTTTGTCAGCTTTTGAATGATGGCCGTTCTGACCAGTGTGAGGTGATACCCCAGGGAACTTTTGATTTGCAGTTCTCTGATAAACAATGATGTTGAGCATCTTTTTTGTGTGTCTGTTGGCTATCCGTATGTCTTCTTTAGAGAAACGTCTACTTGGGTCTTTGACCAGGCGTTAGTATTTATAGAAACACCTCTAGGTTGTGTGCACAGGCTGGACGAGTTGTCGGGAGTTGCAGGAACATCTTTGCTGTGTTGATACAATACCATCACCAGTCAGTGGCCTGGTCAAGTGGACAAGACTTGGTCCCCTTGTCCCCAGATATCTGTGAGTATCGGGATGAGCTGTCATATTAGTCAAACATTCAGATGTGGCCACAGGTGATGCCTGGTCTGTGCAGACGTGCGGTAGTACAAGTGGACAAGGTGAGACGGTCAGAGTCCACGTCCTCAGGAGGACACATTTCCTAGCCACGTTTGAAGTCAGGTTGGCCATGCTACTGAGTCTGGCCAGCGGAAGGTGGGCAGAAGGTCTGGGAGCTGTGGGCTTGGCCATAACACTCCCTGTGTGGTCTCTGATGCACACTCCTTTTCCATCATGACCTTGGAGGTCATGCGTGAAGATGATGGCTTCAGAGGATGTAAGGAGACTGGATCCCTGGGCTCCCACTTGGAGGACAGCTCCCAGGAGAGCTTCCCAGGTGGCATCTGACTGCGGAGGGGGGAAAAGAGATCTTTATGCTGTTAAGACACTGAGGTTTGGAGACACTTACAGCAGCTAGCATTCATTAATAGCATTTACTATCCTCTTGCTTGCATCGAAGTCTGGGAAGCATAGACAGATGCTGCCCAGCAGTGTGCCTACAAGTAATTTCTTTTTCAGATTTTTTGTGCTGATCAGGCGTGTGGTTCCACTCAGTCCCAAAGGATCCCAGATGGGAAGAAGAAGAGAACGGGGAGCAAATGGGGTGAGGTGGTGCTTACTCCAGACCCAGTTCACATAAATTCCTAGAACAAAAGGGTCATTCCGTTCATTCCCTGATTCTAAGAACAGCGACACCCTGGTCACCCTTGAGGGCCAGTCTGTTAACCTGTTCCTAAAGGAAGCCAAGCCTGAGCGTCCACGGCCCACCCTAGTAATTTGGTGACTCAAAACTCTGGGACCAGGGGATTCTTTTTAAGAGCCGACCCAAGCCCATTGGCAGTCATGCCTTGTTCCCACTCATTCTGTTCAGTGAGGGACAGCCTGTTGCTCATAGTTTCCACACTGTATGTCTTCATCTCTTTGCTTACTGACATCACATGAACGCTTCGTGGCCTTTGCCTCACTATGTAGAATAATGTGTTGGTCTGAGATTTACTGAATCCAACCAACCAATGATTGAAGCTCAGTCTCTGCCCTCAAGGAGATAAGACAGACCTGAAAGAGCTGACAGGGTCTGATTATGCCTCCTGGCCCTGCTTCTGCTTTGTCCCCTCTGTTTGCCATGGAGTGATGGGACTCAATGCCATGATCATAGTTTCCTGAATGTCGAGCTTTAAGCAGGCTTTTCACTCTCCTCTTTCAACTCTGAATATTCATTGGAAGGACTGATGCTGAAGCTGAAGCTCAATACTTTGGCCAACTGATGAGAAGAGCTGATTCATTGGAAAAGAGCCTGATGTTGGGAAAGACTGAAGGCAGGAGGAGAAGGGGACGACAGAGGATGAGATGGTTAGATAAAATCACTGACTTAATGGACGTAAATTTTAACAAACTCCAGGATAGAGTGGAGAACAGGGAAGCCTAGCGTGCTACAGTCCATGGTGTCATTAAAAAGTCAGACACAACTTAGTGACTGAACAATATCGTTATGTTTACATGAGTGAGAGGATCTAACAAGGAAGAAGAGATGGGCTACAGTCTCCCTCCCTGAAGAGGTGGGTTTCCAGAGGCCCTAAAAGGTGGTGAGAACATGGAAAACTCAAGAGAAGGGTAAGGACATTACAAGAAAATCTGGAGGCCAGGATGAGCATGGGGTGAGACTGTGAGAACCCCAGCTCAGCTGGAGTGGAAACTTGCACTGGGGACTAGCAGAGAAGAGCCTCAAGGGAAAGAAAAGTGAGATCTGGTCTTGGAAGGTGTGGTTGGTAGAACAATGGCCCCCACAAGGGTTGTTGTAGTTCAGTTGCTCAGTTGTGTCTGACTCTCTGAGACCCCATGGACTGCAGCACGCCAGGCTTCCCTGTCCTTCACCATCTCCCAGAGCTTGCTCAAACTCATGTCCATTGAGTCGGTGATGCCATCCAACCATCTCATCCTCTGTCGTCCCCTTCTCCTCCTGCTCTCAATTTTTCCCAGCGTCAGGCTCTTTTCCAATAAGCTGGATCCTCACACCAGGGGGCCAAAATATTGGAGTTTCAGCCTCAGCTTCAGTCCCTCCACTGAATGTTCAGGGTTGATTTCCTTTTGGATTGACTGGTTCGATCTCCTTGCAGTCCAAGGGACTCTCAAGAGTCTTCTCCAGCACCACAGTTCAAAAGCATAAATTCTTTGATGCTCAGCCTTCTTTATGGTCCAACTCTCACATCCATACATGACTACTGGAAAACCATAGCTTTGACTATACAGACCTTTGTCAGCAAAGTAATGTCTTCAAGGGTGTCCAAGTCCTAATCCCCAAAATTATGAATGTTACCTTACAAAAGGGACTCTTATAAAAGTGATTAAGTTAAAGATCTTGAAATGCAGAGATTATGCTAGATTAACCAGGTGGAATCTAAATCCAGTCACAAAAGTCTTTGTAAGAGGCAGGCAGGAATCTCTGACTCAGAGAAGGCCATATCATAGCAAGAGACAGGTCAGAGGAAGAGAATTCAAGGTGCTCTGCTATGATGCTGTGTTTTGAAGACAGGGGAGGGACCATTAGCCAGGGAATGTGGGTGACCTATAGAAGCTGAAAAAAGCCAAGAAATAGATTCTCTGCTCGAGCCTCCACTAGGAAGGCAGCCCTGCAGACACCTTGACTTTAGGCCTTCTGACCTCTGGAACTGTGAAAGAATAGATGGGTGTTGTTTTAAGCCACTTAGTTTGCGATAATTTTTGACACTAGCTGTACAAAATGGATACACAGGACTTTAAATTTGAGGCTGGTGAGACTTTAACCTGGAAAACAATCAGAGTCTTGGAACTGGAAGGTATGACGTCATTATCCTACACGAGTATCTCTCATGAGGTCTCTGTAAGCACCACAAAATCAGGCCCTTGCCTGTGCTGGTCCCGAAGGACCCCCACGTGGAGGACAGGGCCTGTGCACAGATGAAACCCAGGGTTTTCTGGGTGGATGACCACACAGAGAGTAAAGGCTACAGATTCTCTAGGGAGCTCTCCTGCCCTCCCGCCTGAACTGTTTCACCATCCACAGCGGCGGCAGCAGTCACTTGGCCTTTGACCTTGTTTCCATCCCAGCCTGCCACCATGCTGACCCTCCAGTACTGGCCCTGTCGTTTGCATGCAAATAAAATTTACATGCTTTCAGAGACTCGAAGACTTAGAGAATGAGCTTATGGTTGCCAGGTGGGGGGCAGGGGGAGGGACAGGGGAGGGGATAGTTGGGGAGTTTGAGATGGGCACAGGCACACTGCTGTATTTAGAACGGATAACCAACAAGGGCCTACTGTATAACATATGGAGCTCTGTTCAACGTTATGCAGCAGCCTGGATGGGAGGGGAGTGTGAGGGAGAATGGGTAAACGAGTGTGTGTGGCTAAGTCCCTTCGTTGGTCACCCGAAACCGTCATGACGTTGTTAATTGGCTATACCCCAATACAAAATAAAAAGGTAAAAAAAATTTCAAATTTCAAATATTATGTAAAGCGCCCTGTGGCACGGCCTCAGATTGTCCCCAGAAGCTAAAACATCCACACCCACTCAGTTCCCCATCTGCAAGGACATGGCGTCACTGTTTTCCTGCCCTCCCTAACATGACGACACCATCCCACTGTACCCCAGAATGTAAAAGTTACTAACCTTATCCGGAGCTTCCCAGAAAAATCCACTTAAATAAACATCAAACTATTCAACTCTAATAGATAGTATCAATGATTATGTATTCTCCAAGGCTCTTTTGAGTATCCTATTTAAAAACCCTCATTTTGCCATTCATATTCACCCTAAGCCATTATTTCTTGATCCTCATTTCATAATCAAGCTTCCTCCCAGGTTGAAATACCTGCCAAACCATCAAAACTTTGTAGACATCCAAACTTGGCCTTACCCATCAAAAACACCACTTGGACTCTGTCAACATTATTTGCAAAGAATAGGCCAGAAGCCATAAGGGAACTTGGCTTTAGGACTGATCTGTCCTCTAGGTATCTGGAGCTTGTACGTTTAGCCCATAACTTTTAGAGGGGCCTGTGAAAATGTTTGAAAGCCTGGAAGAGAAATTAGGAAACCAAAATGTCTTTGTTGAACAACTGCAAACTGTAATCTATCTCAATTCATCAATTGTTGAATATTTAAATAGGTACAAATGCCACTCTGTTTAAAACCGTTTGTAAGGTTGATTTTCTCAGTTTANCAAAATCAGGCCCTTGCCTGTGCTGGTCCCGAAGGACCCCCACGTGGAGGACAGGGCCTGTGCACAGATGAAACCCAGGGTTTTCTGGGTGGATGACCACACAGAGAGTAAAGGCTACAGATTCTCTAGGGAGCTCTCCTGCCCTCCCGCCTGAACTGTTTCACCATCCACAGCGGCGGCAGCAGTCACTTGGCCTTTGACCTTGTTTCCATCCCAGCCTGCCACCATGCTGACCCTCCAGTACTGGCCCTGTCGTTTGCATGCAAATAAAATTTACATGCTTTCAGAGACTCGAAGACTTAGAGAATGAGCTTATGGTTGCCAGGTGGGGGGCAGGGGGAGGGACAGGGGAGGGGATAGTTGGGGAGTTTGAGATGGGCACAGGCACACTGCTGTATTTAGAACGGATAACCAACAAGGGCCTACTGTATAACATATGGAGCTCTGTTCAACGTTATGCAGCAGCCTGGATGGGAGGGGAGTGTGAGGGAGAATGGGTAAACGAGTGTGTGTGGCTAAGTCCCTTCGTTGGTCACCCGAAACCGTCATGACGTTGTTAATTGGCTATACCCCAATACAAAATAAAAAGGTAAAAAAAATTTCAAATTTCAAATATTATGTAAAGCGCCCTGTGGCACGGCCTCAGATTGTCCCCAGAAGCTAAAACATCCACACCCACTCAGTTCCCCATCTGCAAGGACATGGCGTCACTGTTTTCCTGCCCTCCCTAACATGACGACACCATCCCACTGTACCCCAGAATGTAAAAGTTACTAACCTTATCCGGAGCTTCCCAGAAAAATCCACTTAAATAAACATCAAACTATTCAACTCTAATAGATAGTATCAATGATTATGTATTCTCCAAGGCTCTTTTGAGTATCCTATTTAAAAACCCTCATTTTGCCATTCATATTCACCCTAAGCCATTATTTCTTGATCCTCATTTCATAATCAAGCTTCCTCCCAGGTTGAAATACCTGCCAAACCATCAAAACTTTGTAGACATCCAAACTTGGCCTTACCCATCAAAAACACCACTTGGACTCTGTCAACATTATTTGCAAAGAATAGGCCAGAAGCCATAAGGGAACTTGGCTTTAGGACTGATCTGTCCTCTAGGTATCTGGAGCTTGTACGTTTAGCCCATAACTTTTAGAGGGGCCTGTGAAAATGTTTGAAAGCCTGGAAGAGAAATTAGGAAACCAAAATGTCTTTGTTGAACAACTGCAAACTGTAATCTATCTCAATTCATCAATTGTTGAATATTTAAATAGGTACAAATGCCACTCTGTTTAAAACCGTTTGTAAGGTTGATTTTCTCAGTTTACCAGAATTCAGAATTCTTAAGTGTGCACAATAGATTAAATTAGCTACCTGTAGCCAACTCATTTTGAAAGCAATGTTATTTAAAAAAATTCTTCTCAAGTTATTTTACATTCAAGAAATGTTTAAGGTGCGAAATAGGTGCACTTTAATACATGTAATACAATGCACTGTAGTTTCTTCAAAAGGGAGGGAGACCATTAAAACAGGCCTGCTGGCAGAGAAACGAGGACCTACTGTGTAGCACAGGGAGCTATATTCATTCCTTATAATAACCTATGATGGAAAAGAGTCTGGAAAAGAATATACATATAAATACACACACATATGTGTGTGTGTGTAACTGAATCACTTTGCTGTGCACCTGAAAATCAACTACCCTTCAATAACAAATAAAGATACATGTAAAACAAAACAAAAAACCAGTCTGCTAGTTATGGGGCAGAAAGGAATAGCAGTATGGCTGACAGAATGAGGACACTGGCAATAATAACTGTGATTATTAACAATAGTCATCGCCACTTATCATGTGCCATTGAGTCCTTTCATCTTAAAAAAAAGTGACTTGATATTCACCTAACATAAATTAGCCATTTTAAAGTCTACAACAGCGTGGCACTGAATACATTCACTAAATGTTGAGCTACCACCACCTGTCTCTAGTTTCAAGTCGTTTTCATCACACCAGAAAAATACCATCAAATGATAACTCCCCCTTCACCCCTCCCCACACCACCCACTAACCACTGATTGCTCTTTTCCTCTCTGCGTTCACCACTTCTAGACATTTCATAGGATTGAAATCATACAATATGTGACCTTTTGTGTCTGGCTTCTTTTTTTACAATAAAAACAACACGGATTTGAACTGTGCAGGTCCAATCATACCAGAAGTGTTTTTTCAACCATAAATACTAGAGTGCCACAGGTCCTTGGTCAGTTGAATCCATGAATGTAGAGATGTGGGTAGCAGGGAACCACAGATATGAATAACATCATATACAGAAGGCCAGCTATAAATTACACTTGAATTTCCAAGTCCACAGGGGGTCAGCCCCCCTTAACCTGCATGTTGCTCAATGGTCGACTGTATTTTCACCACCTCAGCAAGACTTGGTTCCTATTATTTATCACCTTATTATCCCTCCAGTCCCCCGAGTCTTAAGCAACCACTAGTCTACATTCTGCCTCTATACAATTGCCTACTCTGGACATTTCATAAAAATAAAATCGTGCAATATGGGGTCTTTTGTGGCTGGTTCTTTCACGTAACATAATATTTCCAAGGTCCATCTGCCTTGCAGTACTTCATTCCTTTTTGCGACCGCGTGATACTCCACTGTGTGCACACATCGCAGTTTATCATCCGCTAATGAACATTTGGGCTGTGTTCATCTTTTGACGATGAAGAGTAAAGTTTGCTATAAACGTTCACGTTCACGTCTCTGTGTGGATGTACCTTTTCGTTTCTCTGGGTCCATGCCTAGGAGTGGAATTGCTGGTTAATACAGTAAATCTGCATTTAACTGTTTGAAGAATGATTCCTTTCACTTTTACAATAGCAATATGAAGAACTGGAAATAGGCATGATCCCATGCTCAAGGTCACACACCAGTAAGACGTAAGGCCATAATTTAAACTTGGATTGGTCTGAGTCTAGGGCCCCTGCCCTTCCACTCCCCTGAGACTCTTTCTTATCAGTACACAAGCGATCGAGTACCGTGGGAGAAACTCATGAGTCATGTGCAGGGCAGGACTGGAAGGAAAGGCTGGCAAGTATCTGAGGTGCCCAGGTGTGTCCTGAATGGAGCAGGGCAAATATGGATGGGGGAACAAACAGATCCTGGAGCATGCTCAATGTCAGGATGGTAGGCAAAGCCAGGGAGCCAGGGTTAGAAGAGTTTTAAGGACAACATAGCCAGGGCATGTCATTAGTGTCCCTTAGGGGCTTGAGTAATAGTGGTGGCCAAGAAGGGCCAGGTTCAAGAACCCATCCTGGGGAACAGACCTGAGAAGAATGAGCAGCACCACGGGATTCCTACATTGCTTCGATGGTTAGATGAGCAGTCTTACTGCAAAACAGACCTGAATGATGGTGCAGACACACAGACAAATATGAAAAAAGGCAACAGCAACCCCCATAGTCACAGCCATAGTGGCTGCAACAATTAAGGCAACTAAGTAAAGTCAAAAAACCTGTGTGACGAGCCAGAGAAAATTTGCAAACATGTTGAGATAGGTGGACTGTCTCCTACATGCGCAGAAAAGTTTGCCATGTCAGGGGTCCCGCTGATTGCTTTGAAGATTTAATCTGCAAACTGGGATCCCAAGTTTATTTTGCTGTTTTTTTCTCTTGTATATTAAGATAGATATTTAATTCATTCATTTTCAGGCTTCCCCCACCCCCTGCAAATATGAGCACCTAAAGCCATGACTGTGCGTCGAAGTTTCGCTTTAGCTGCATCCCCAATGTTTTAATATTTAGCATTGTCCTCATCATTCAGTTGTAAATATTTTCTAACTTTCATTATGACTTCTTCTTTGACCTTTTGATTTGGTTATCTAGTGCTGCACTGAAAAAAAAAAAACTTGAGCAGCTTAAAATAGCAATCATTTTCTTTTCTCTCATGAGTTTGTGGGTCATGAATTTGGGCAACTTTCAGCTAGATGATTCTTTTGCTCCCCTAAGTGAGCTCCGAAGAAGCGATGCTTTTGAACGGTGGTATTGGAAAAGACTCTTGAGCGTCCCTTGGACTGCAAGGAGATCCAACCAGTCCATTCTGAAGGAGATCGGCCCTGGGATTTCTCTGGAAGGAATGATGCTGAAGCTGAAGCTCCAGTAATTTGGCCACCTCATGGGAAGAGTTGACTCATTGGAAAAGACTTTGATGCTGGGAGGGATTGGGGGCAGGAGGAGAAGAGGACGACTGAGGATGAGATGGCTGGATGGCATCACCGACTCGATGGATGAGAGTCTGAGTGAACTCCAGGAGTTGGTGATGGACAGGGAGGCCTGGTGTGCTGCAATCCATGGGGTCGCAAAGAGTCGGACATGACTGAGTGACTGAACTGAACTGAAGTGTAGACTGAGGTAACTGGTGATATTTGGGCGGTAAATGGACTTATCTGGAAGGTCCAAAACAGCCTCCCTCACATGTTTTGCATCTTGAGAGGGATGGGTAGGCTTGGATGAGACTGTTGGCTGGTGTGTGCACATGTGGCATCCGTCACACGGTACTCTTGGGATGTCTGGACTAATTCAAGTGGGCTCGGGGTTCCTAGAAAGAATGATCCAGGAGGGGGGAAGCTGCCAGCCTAAGGTTCAGACCCGGAATCTGTCACAGCACCACCTCAGCCATACTCTGTGGCTCAAAGCAGCCCCAGAGACATCCCCGATTCACTGGAAGGGACACAGACCCTGCCTCTGGTTGGAAGCAATGGCAAGGAATTCCTGGTCAACCCTCTGGGCTGAATTGGGTCCCTCCAAATTCATATGTTGAAACCCTAGCCCCTAGCACCTCACTTTGGAAGTAGATTCTCTAAAAAGGTAATTGGGTTGAAAAGACCCTGATGCTGGGAAAGACTGAGGGCAGGAGGAGAAGGGGACGCCAGAGGATGCGATGGCTGGATGGCATCACCGACTCAGTGGGCGTGGGTTTCGGTGAACTCCGGGAGTTGGTGATGGACAGGGAGGCCTGGCGTGCTGCAGTCCATGAGGTCGCAAAGAGTCGGACACGACTGCGCGGCTGGAATGAGCTGGACTGAGCTGAGCTGAGGGTCGCTATCTCAGACGTAGAAAATAGACTCGAGAACATGCGGGAAACGAGAGGATGGGGTGAACTGAAAAGAGAGTGGCCCTGAGACGCACACGCTGCCACGAATCAAACAGAGCGCTAGCTGGAAACCGCTGAGTGACACGGGGAGCTTAGCTCATGCCCTAAGATGACCTGGGGGGTCGGGGCGGGGGGGTGGGAAGGAGGCTCAAGAGGGAGGCGGCGTATGTATCCTCGTGGCTGGTTCACATTGTTGCGCAGCAGAAACTATTACACAACACTGTAAAGCGATTATCCTCCGACTGAAAATAAATTTTAAAATAGGCTCAATAGCGTGGTCCTCAATTCAGTCTGGCTGGTGTCCTTTTTCTTTCCTAACTTAGTTTGCAAGTTTAATGAATGTTTAGAAGAACCGAAAGTCTAAGTAGGTCAATCAAATCTTATGGTATGGCTGACTTACAATTATCCAGGGAAAAGTTGTCAGGAAATGCCAAACTTGCCAACGCCTTGATGTTGGACTTCTGGCCTTCAGAACTGTTACAAGATAAATTATTGCTGTTGTTTGGGTTTCTTTTTTTATTTTAAGGAAGCTAAGGAACTGCTAGAAATAACACCGGAACAACACTAACAGGAAAAGTAACACCAATTGTATGGAAAGCAGTTCTAGCGACAGGAATCATACTATTAATAAACTGTGACATTCTGAAGCAGAATTCCCCTCCCATCAAGTTCTAACAAATATATTTATGACAACGGATACAAAGAGAACAGCTAACAAAGAGGGCAGCATTGGGCTGAAGCCCATAGGGGAAGTTTAAAAAGAAATGGTAACAAGCGTGGGAAGATAAGGACTTTTTCCCCGTGTACTCAAAGATATTCAGGATTTTGACTGAGTAGGAGCAGAGACTAACTGTGTTGTTCTTCTTGAGAATTAGGTCATAACAAGAGGGTTATACCATCTAGCTTCTAGGAAGAAAAGTTGTGAATCCCTCAAATTAATGCCAGGAGAAATTGTCGTCTGTGTTTTCTGGCAGTTCTGAAGGAAAGTATAGCCAGCCATTTTTGCTGATATTCAACATGAAATCTTGCTTAGAATCATGGCGCTCACTCTACATAGTAACAATCATTCCTCTGCTGTGTTGACCTACAGCTCCCTTTAAAGACACAAGAAGGATCTTCTATATACTAACATGTGTTATCTAATTTAATATTCTCAACATATTTACATTTTGTTTTTTTTTATTTTTGTACTTTTTATGAGAAACGGAAAGCTCAGAAACGTTAAGTTCCTTATCAACCCTAAATACTCATTGGAAGGACTGATATTGAAGCTGAAGCTCCAGTACTTTGGCCACTTAATGAGAAGAGTCGACTTTGGAAAAGACCCTGATGCTGGTAAGATTGAGGGCAAGACGAGAAGGAGACAACAGAGGATGAGATGGTTGGATGGCATCACCGACTCAGGGGACATGAGTCTGAGCAAACTCTGGGAGATGGTGAAGGACAGGGCAGTCTGGCATGCTGCAGTTCATGGGGTTCCAGAGTCAGGCACAACTTAGCTACTGAACAGTGGGGTCATCTGCCTATTAAGTGATCGAGCAGAGGTGAAAGTCTAAGTTAGCTGAAGTTCTAGGACTGCCAGTAGCAAAATCAACGCCGGGTACCTCAGACAAAATAATACGTGTAGTCGTCAGGGTTTTCTGGAGAA
Source organism: Neotragus moschatus (assembly GCA_006410615.1). Taxonomy (NCBI): domain Eukaryota; kingdom Metazoa; phylum Chordata; class Mammalia; order Artiodactyla; family Bovidae; genus Neotragus; species Neotragus moschatus. The sequence goes on along the minus strand of SJYA01003643.1, from coordinate 29,679 downwards.
GCAAAACCATGAGGGTATATAGTTATAAGTTATAAGAGGAGATCTATTATGGAAATTGACTCACACAGTTCTTATATTCCCAATTCATATGGGCTGAGAAGTCCCACAGTCTATCATCTGCAAGTTGACAAACCAGAAAAGCCTGTGGTGTAATTTGGTCTGAAGTCTAGAAGTTCTGATGTCCAAGGGTAGGAGAGACGGATGTGCCGGCTCAAGAAGAGAGACGGAATTTCCCCTCCCTCTGTTGGTTCCATCAGGGCCTTTGGGACGATGCCTGCCCACATTGGTGACGGAGAACCTCGATCCCTCTGCTGAATCAATGCCAATCTCTCCCAGAAACACCCTCACAGACCCACTCGGAAACAATGTTTTATCAGCTATCTAGGCAGCCCTTTGCCCAGTCAAGTTGACACACAAGATTATGTATGTAAATAAAAGAGAATGCATCGATAAAACTAACTATCCAATGGAAGGGTTTAGGAAAGGATAAATTTTTGATGTTTAAGCCACTGAATTTGTGTTGAAAACCATAGCAGATAAGAACACCATCTTTAACCCTAGGATTGTTAGTCAGTCAGTCATGACCCCATTTATGACCCCAAGGACTGTAGACCAGGCTCCTCCATCCATGGAATTTCCCAGAAATACTGGACTGGGTTCCCATTTCCTTCTCCAGGAGATCTTCTGACCTAGGGATGGAACCCAGGTCTCCTGCATCACAGGGAGATTTTTTTCCATCTGAATCACCTCTGGGCATCTATAATAATATGTATAACTGTGTCTCTTCAACTCGAATCACATGGGTTTGCTTTTAGTTCCCTTTTTGTTGTTGATTTCTACTGTGGTCAGAAAACGTGGTCTGCAATTTAACAGTCATTTTGAAATTGGTTAAGGTTTTTAGCCTAGGATGTGTCCATTGAGGTAAATATTCCCTGTGTGCTTGACAAAAAGGTAAATCTATATAGTCATGGTTTTGAAACAGGAGGGAAGGGAGCAGGGCACAACATTTAACAGAATGGCATAGCCAGGGGACTCAACTTAAGCTGATTAGAACCAAATGGGTCCAAGATGATGGACAAGTCCGACTTTTACTAGACCTTGAACCTCCATATATGCTCATCATAACAGCAGCAAGCTAAATGACACTCCCACAAGTGCCATGACACTTCCAAGGCTGACCATCAAAGACCAAAAAGTGGGCAGTGGCCCAATTCTGGGAAGTCTCTGACCCCTCCCCAATATAATTGGAGTAATCCTCCCATTCATTCAGTTCAGTTCAATCCAGTTACTCAGTCATCTCCAACTCTTTGAGACCCCACAGACTGCAGCATGCCAGGCCTCCCTGTCCATCATCAACTTCCAGAATTTACTCACGCTCATGTCCATTGAGTTGGCAATACCATCCAACAACTTCATCCTCTGTCATCCCCTTCTCCTCCTGACCTCAAACTTTCCCAGGATCAGGGTCTTTGCAAATGAGTCAGTTCTTCACATCAGATGGCCAAAGTGTTGGAGCTGTTTCAGCTTCAGCATCAGTCCTTCCAATGAATATTCAGGACTGATTTCCTTTAGGATGGACTGGTTGGATCTCCTTGCAGTCCAAGGGACTCTCAAGAGTCTTCTCCAACACCACAGTTTAAAAGCATCAATTCTTTGGAGCTCAGCTTTCTTTATAGTCCAACTCTCACATCCATACATGACCACAGGAAAAACCATAGCATTGACTAGACCACAGCCATTCATTAGCGTGTGAAGTTATTCAGCTGGTGAAAGCTAATCACACCATATTTCAAGGCTGCACTTGCCTTCTGAGATGGCCCACATTCTGTTTGTGGAGTATGTCTCTGTCTAAATAAATCCACTTCTTACTTATTACTTTGCCTCTCACTGAATTCTTTCTGTGATGAGACATCAAGAAACCAAGCTTCATTAAGTCCTGAGACCAAGTATGTGATCTCAGTTGGAAGACTGTAGGTTTCGGCTGGGTTTGAGTTCAAGCACCTTGGGCTCAAGTCCCAGTCTGAGGTGAATGGTTTCAGATTTGTGGTCCTTCTACACCTGTTGGGTCAGACAAAGAGACTCAAGAGGAGCCAACTCCCTTGCCAGCTAGAAATAGTCTTTGCTTTTCTTATTTTGACAGTCTTTGTTTATTTCCACACATGTTTAACTGTTTTGGTTATTTTAATCACCACTTTCGTTGATTTTTTAACATGTAAAGCAGTCTGCTACTTCTCAATTGATGGCTTTTTTCTTCACCAATTTCCACAGTTAAGAATTCACTCTCAACATGGACTCAGCAAAGCCTCCTTGTGTCTCCAGTCCCCTTACTTCACCGCCCTCTTCTAACCTGGCCTCATGGCAACAGGCGTCCCCTCTTCACCTGTTCTCTACACAGTGGCCACAAAGATGCTCCTAGAATGAGAACTGGCTTACCTCACTGCCTTGGCCCACCACCTCCAGCCCAGTCCCCACCTCTGAACCTCTTACTGTGTGCTTAGGAGACAGCAGGAGACAGAGAGTCTACATGAATTTCATTGCATTGTGTATAAATCTGCATTAATTCTCGAGAGAAAAGTAAGCGCTCCATAAAGGGTAAAGTTAACAGGATCATGGCTGCTTCTGCATAACAGTTGATGGTATCATTTGAAGCCAGGAATGGAATGCTGGACCAAGTGCTGGGGTTCAGAGCTGCCTCCTTGGTTCCCCAAATCTGACATGATGGGAACTCGAAGAAAGATGTCACAGGGTAACCGAAGTCAGACCTCCCTGGGAGGGTGGCCTGTCAATGGGCATTGCCCATGCATCTGGGAAAAAGCCAGGATGAAGAATTCACCTATAGGAAGTGGAGCTAATATTCAGAACATGCTGGTTAGGGGAGGAATGGGGATGCAGCAAGGTGATCTTGAATTTTGTGACAGTTCCTTTTTGCTGTTGTAGCTACCCTGAGCAGCTTTCGCCAGCCACTGCCAGAAGCCTTCCTGGGTCACTTTGCTCAGAATGTAACCTTGTCTGAGGTCAGAGGGCTTCCCAGCTGGCACCAGGAGTAAAGAACCTCTCTGCCAATGCAGGAGACACAAGAGATGAAGGTTTGATCCCTGGGTCAGGAAGATCGCCTGCAGTAGGGCATGGCAACCCACTCCAGTATTCTTGCCTGGAGAATCCCATGGACAGAGGAGCCTGGAGGGCTACAGTCCATACGGTAGCAGAAGAGTCAAGCACGACTGAGGTGACCTAGCACACATACTCGCTGAGATCAGGAAGATCCTTCCTCTGAGATGACACTAAGAGCGAGACCTGCAGGAAGGGTCCCAGTTAGAAAGGAACACTCTTGTCCAGGATTTCCAGCTTTACTGACTGAATGGCTGCGGGGTTCTGGCCTACCACTTCATGTCTGAAATCGCAGACAGAAAACTTTTAAATGTAAAGGATTAATTTGGCATATTAACTTGAGTGTGCATTAGTCAAATTTGGTTTTCCAGAAAAAAGAGAGAGGAATTTCTCTGTGGAAGTTATCGGCCCAATCAAGTCCTTATCAGAGAGGAAGGCTTTCAGGACTGTAATTCATTTTCACCCCGTGGTTTACATTGGGCATGCCAGAAACATCACTCATTGCTAACCAAACGGCAGGTTAAGTCAAAATAGTTTCTATTTACACAACTTCAAGAACGCCTTCCGAGAAGGATGAAACAGGCTTTGTTCAAAGTATTCGCTCCAGCCGGCTCTGAGCAAACATTGTCTCATTAATCTTCCCCAGGACAGTAAAGGGAAGCTCAGAGTTTCTTTTTGTAAGTAAGAAACAGGCTGAGTGCCCAAGTGGCTACCCATAGCCTGGGGGCTGTAATCTCTCATTTAAAACAGTAGGCTGATTCACACCATCGTCTAATACAATTAAACTGAACACTTAAAACATCATTTCTGTGTAGGACAGAACAAAGACCAGGAAAGAATACCTTATGGTTTCTTCTCAGTTCTCCACTTTTATTATGTCCTACTAGACTTTCAAATTTCTGTCAATCTAATAGGTTCTCCAATTAAAGAAGTGAACAGTCGGTCCTACAAAAGCATAAGGTCCTACAAAAGCATAAGATCACAGTGAGGAATCACCTCCCTCAATAAGAAAGACCAACATCAAAAAGTCTACAAGTGATCAATGCTGGATACTGTGTGGAGGTAAAGGAGCCCCCCTACTCTTGGTGGAAATTGTAAACTGGTGCAGCCACTACAGAGAACAGTATCGAAGTTCCTTAAGACACTAAAAGTAAGGTTATGGAATGATCCTGCCATCATTGGACATATATCTAGAGAAAACCGTAATTTGGAAAGATACATGCACCCCAATGCTCATTGCAACATTATTTACAATACCCAGGACATGGAAGCAACCTAAATGTCCATCAACACATGAACAGAAAAAGATGTGGTACGTGTACACAATGGAATATTACTCAACCATAAAAAAGAATGAAATTACACCATTTGCAGCAACGTGAAGGGACCTAGAGATTATCAAAGGGAAGTGAGTCACACAGATGGAACTGAGCAGGACCCTGTGGGGCTCCTGGGCACAGAAGCCTTCTCGTGTCTTCCGTTCCTTGTTTGTAGGGAACAGATTCCAGCCTCCATGACCTTCCTTGAGTTCTGAAGGGCAGATTTAAACAGTTGCGAATCAGGGAAGGAAGGGTATGGAGAAACAAGGGAGAAGCAACCAAGAGTCAACAGTGTAGACTTGGGGCAGGTCCTGGTTCTACCCCAAGGGATACACATGATGGTATCTATCTAAACCCCTCAACAAATGGAAGATGTAGCATTCTTTGTTCCAGAGAAGAGCACCTGAAATCAGAGTAAAGGAACTAGAGAAACTCATTGAGGGATTATGTGAGGCCAGATTAAGGAGTGCAGGCCCTGCACACACCCTAATCTTATCAACAGCCTTGAGCCACTGCTGCAAAACTGGCCACCAAATCCTCCCAGGTAGGACGCACGGTTTAGAGGGGCACAAGCCTGCTGTGTTCCCCTTTGGGAAAACAGCAAAGCTATTCTTCTCTACTTCACCTAACACTCTGTCTCCGAGATTCTATTTGGCCCCAGTGCAGAGAGGCTGAGTTTTTGGCCTCAAAGAGAAATACAAACATCATGTGATATTGCTTATATGTGGAATTAAAAAAAAAAAAAAGACAAATGAACTTATTTACAAAACGAAAAAAGCTCATAGACATAGAATACAAACACAGTTACCAAAGGAGAAGGTTGAAGTGGATGGGGGTAAATTAGGAGTTTGGGATTAATGTGTACACACTTCTAGATATAAAACGGATAACCAATAAGAACGTACTGTACAGCACAAGGAACTATACTTAATATTTTATAATAACCTATAAGTGCAAAGAATCTGAAAAAAACAGATATTTGTATCAATATATTTATCACTGAATCACTGAGCTGTACGCCTGACACGGACACATCGCAAATCAACTGTGTGTGTGTGTGTGTGTGTGTGTTAGTCACTCAGTCACGTTCGACTGTTTGCGACCCCCATGGACTGTAGCCCGCCAGGCTCCTCGGCCCATGAGATTCTCCAGGCAAGAATACTGGAGTGGGTTGCCATGCCCTCCTCCAGGGAATCTTCCCAACTCAGGGATCAAACCCAAGTCTCCCACGTTGCAGGCAGACTCCTTACCAGCTGAGCCACCAAGGAACTCCCAACTATACTTCAATTAAAAAGAGAGAGAGAGATAGAAAAGCATCAAATCAAATCATTTTTAGATGCAGTGTAGTCAACGAAAGCATTTGTCTTCCTGCCACAGATTGTGCCAAACAATGTAGCCTGGTCTGTAGACTTGGTGATTGATAGGTGGGTGGATAGATGATCGATATCAGTAGTCAGGGTGGCTACCAACCTGCACAACCCCACTGAGGTAGGTGCTGTGATCTCCATGTCATAGCCAAGACCCAGGGAGGGTCAGCACCCAGCCTAAGTTCACACCATTAGGAAAAGACGGAGCTAAGATCTGATCCAGGGCAGGATCTAATCCACGTTGTCCAGCTGCCTCTCAAGATATACCCAAAACAGAATGTATCACGGGAACAGGTACTGGGTTGCTACCGAGGTGAACTACAGTGTAAGGCAGACACTTTACTGTCTAAGCCACCAGGGAAGAACTACAGTCTAGCGCACTGCAAACTAAAATATCCACTCGCAAAAAGTAAATCAGTAAATATTAAAAAATAAGCCAGCCTTTGGCGTGTTAATCTCAAAGTGGCTGTTCTGGGGCCACAACTATTTCTTTTAAAGCTGGACCTTAAAATGTAGTTTTTATAGGTTTCTAATCCCACTTGTGGCAGCTTGCTGCTTCTGCTAAGTCACTTCAGTCGTGTCCAACTCTGTGCGATCCCATAGACGGCAGCCCACCAGGCTCCCCCATCCCTGGGATTCTCCAGGCAAGAACACTGGAGTTCGTTGCCATTTCCTTCTCCAGTGCATGAAAGTGAAAAGTGAAAGTGAAGTCGTGTCCGACTCCTAGCAACCCCATGGACTGCAGCCCACCAGGTTCCTCCATCCCTGGGATTTTCCAGGCAAGAGTACTGGAGTGGAGTGCCATTGCCTTCTCCGTGTGGCAGTTTAAGCCTGTTCAGTTAATGAGTTAAACAAGGAGGCCATCAGCCTGATACAGCTTCATGAAATGGCAGCTTCATAAGTAAACTAGAACCTCAGCCCGTAGGTGCCTCAAGGTTCTGAAATCTAAAGCTAAGGACAACCAATCAGAAACAGTTAACTGCCTCTCGCTACAACCAACCAATGATTCCCCATCTATGCCTCCACACGTACCCTCTAAGTATGTATGTTTCTCCTCTGGGGCTTGTGGGTGAAGGGCTGCTAACCGTTTCCAGTTTGGTCCTGCCCAATTTGAATAGATTTTTGCTTAAAGAAACTAAAAAAAAAAAAAAAAAAAAAATTAATGTGCCTTATTTCATCTTTCAATGGGCCCCAAAGGTACATGTTAAAAAATGATTAGAGACAGTTTTGGAGGAAGATGGGGGAGGAATTGGGAGATTGGGATTGACATATATACACAATTGATGTTCACGCTCAGTGGCTTCAGCCGTGTCCGACTCTTTATGACCCCATGGACTGTAGCCCACCAGGCTCCTCTATCCATGGGATTTCCCAGGCAAGAACACTGGAGTGGGGTGCCCTTCCCTTCTGCAGGGAATCATTCCCACCCAGGAATCTAGCTGGTGTCTCCTACGTTGGTAGACGGAGTCTTTACAGCTGAGACACAGGGAAGCTCATACTATTATCGATATTATGTATAAAATAGGTAACTAATGAGAACCTACTGTGTAGCTCAGGAAACTCTACTCAATGCTCTGCAGTGACCTAAGTGGGAGAGAAACCCAGAAAAAGAGGGGTGTGGTATACACCTATAGCTGATTCACCTTGCTGTATAGCAGAAACTAACACAACGTTGTAAAGCGGCTGGACGCCTATGAAATTTTTGAAAAAAGGAAAAGAGATAACTTAGGTGATACAAGCAAATTTGCTTAACCCTTTGTGAAGCGGACCGTCTCCATTAGGAAAATGACAAAATGGGGCAGAACGCAGGAGGCTTGTACATAATAACGAATAAAAGCCCAGGACCTGAGTGTAGAACCCAGTGCGGGCTTGGCGCTGGGGGGTGGCTGACCTGAGGCACACTGTTTCTGGTCAAGCAGTGTCATTTCAACAGTTCCCAAAGCTGCAGAGATGAGTGGTCAGCTTGGCCGTCCAGGCAAGGGGTTTGGAGGTTCCAGGGGGGGACTCACGTTATCCTCTCGTGAGGGCCAAGCCAGATGCCTGGGAGCACAGTTGGGTTATGGTCTCTGCCTAACTTTCCCAAAATTTTTCCTGAAATTCCTGTTCATCCTGCGTGTCCACCAGTAAGCAATCATTAAAAAAAAAAAAATTTTTTTTTAATCAAGATGGGAATTTTGTTATAAACGTTATGGTTTAATGACTTGGTAACACGTTATTTTTTCTACTGCGACCTGTCGCTGACATTCCTTCAGTAAATATTTATGTGTCTGTGTGTATGAGCTCAGTCGCCCTGTCTTTTCCGCCTCTTTGTGGCCTAGTGGACTACAGCCCGCCAGGCTTCTCTGTCCATGGAATTTTGCAGACAAGAATGCTGGAGTGGGTTGCCTCTTACTGTTGACCCAGATCTTCCTGAAGCAGATATTGAACCCACACGTCTCTTCTTTTCCTTGCGCTGGCAAGCAGAGTCTTTACTGCTTGGGGCCACCTGGGAAGCCCCCCAGACTACCTGCTGTGGAGGAGGGAATGATAACTCACTCCAATATTCTGGCCTGGAGAACCCCACAAACAGAGCAGCCTGACGGGCTACAGTCCGTGGGGTTGAAAAGAGTCGGAATCAGCTAAGGTGATTCAGCACGCCCACACCTGATGGGTGAATTAATGCAGGGAGAAACAGGAGCAAGCATCATTAAGCTTACATGTTCTCATTCACCATATTATATCGCTGGGAAAAACATAGTGTATCTGACTTGGTAAGATCTAGAATGTTCTTATGAAAGTGCTAAATTCAGTAAGGGGTCTGAGCCCTTAGGATACACGGAAGACAGGCATTAACTTCATCAGACCAAAACAGAAGCAAAGCTTCTCAGATGACGTATCCCCCCAGTACTGACCCGATGCAGAAAGTCTGATGTCAAGGTATTAGATGAGTGACTGTCCCCAGTCATAAGTGATGCAGATGAGTGAATGTCACCTGTGAGAATGTCCAGTTCTTGGGGACTTCCCTGATTGTCCAGTGGCAGTGGGTGCTTGTTCAACTCCTGGTCAAAGAGCTAAGATCCCACTTGCAGCGGGGCAACCAAGCCTACGCGTCACAACTGTTGAACCCATGGGCTCTGGAGCCCAGGAACCACAGCAAGAGAAGACTTTGAGCCGCAGCCAGAGAAAGCCCAGAGCCACGGTGAAGACCCAGCGCAGCCAAGAGCGAGTGCAGAGACGTAAGTGTATGTAAAGGCCACTTCAGTGGAAACAAGTCAATAGTTCTTTAAACCGCCAATATTTAACATTAAAATTAAACATAGTGTAAAATTAGTTATACATTCTACCTTTCAGCTACGTCATTTCTCTAGATTTTATAGCAATGACTTTTCTTCTTTTAAGTTGTCATTCATATTGAGCCCTCTCACGAGACAGTAATTACAGGCTCAGGTTTTTTTTTTTTTTCCATCTATGAGTGACTTCAGTTTCCCTTTTCACTTTCATGCATTGGAGAAGGACATGGCAACCCACTCCAGTGTTCTTGCCTGGAGAATCCCAGAGACGGGGGAGCCTGGTGGGCTGCCCTCTGTGGGGTCGCACAGAGTCGGACACGACTGAAGCAACTTAGCAGCAGCAGCATGCTTAATTATAGCTTTAAAAGCAAGCTTCCCCGATGGCTCAGTGGGGTAAGGAATCCGCCTCCAATCACAGGAGACACGAGAGAGTCAGGTTCGATCCCCAGGTTGGGAAGACCCCTGGAGGAGGAAATGATGACTCACTCCCGTATTCTTGCCTGGAGAATCCCATGGACAGAAGAGCCTGGCGGGCCACAGTCCAATGGGTCACAAAGACATGACTGAGCGACTGAACTTACTTTTTCAGTTTAATCTTTTACAAGCTAAGTGTTGAAAATCTGAAAAGGGAAACGTGAAAATGAGTTATTTTGTAGAGTACAGTGCATTAAATATCACCTTAAACTTACTCCAAAGTCTCAGTAAGCACGGTAAATATTTAACAATTCAAATTTATGATGGCCATAAAAGGCTTATCAGCCAAATTATTTTATGATATCAAAAAATGTCCAAAGGAAAACAAGGAACTCAAATCTTAAAATATAGGTCCTTTAGTCCAAGCTGTTTGTTGAAAAACTAAACTTCAAATCTCTGGAGCTGCCCTCCCTAATTCTAATAACAACTCATTTATTTCTCTTGCCGAGCCCCTTCCCTCATCCCCAGAAGCCCCTGTACCTTGTCCCCATGTGGCTGATTTTACATTTTACAGTCTAAAATGGGAACAGACCACCCCGAGAGATCAGAGAGGTCGTGGAGGAACATAACAGGCCTGGTGCACCAGCTTAGAGGTCCGCAGCAATTCCCTGGACCCCAGTCAGCTGGTGCAGGGGTCAGGCGGCGGCGGGAACACCACCTTCCCCTCCAGGTGGTGAAGTCTTTGCTTGCGCAATCCCTGGCGGGCTCATCGAGCGAAGGGCACCATATGGACTTTTCTGTTTCGTCTCTGTTTGGGTCATCGGTCTTTGATGGAGTCCAGTGACTCACTCCCAATGCAGTCAGGACTTTCTACATCTTGAGAACATCTAGATGACTAATGCCCACAGCACCTGGGGAGCTCAGAGAAGGCGCTGCTGCTTGTTCTGACCACACTCTCTCCAAGGGCCTGTCCTTCCAAGAGTCGAAAGCAAATGGTGACAATGAGCAGCTGTGTCCCCACGGTCCCTGAATGAGAGGAGCTGATCCATTCACACTAGCTGGCTGTGGTTAAGCCGACTTGGGGCCTCCTGGGACTGAAGTTGAGGTGTGTCAAATACACCTGTCCGGGACATAAGATGCTCGTCTAACTGTGACCAGCTGACACAAAGCAGCTCATTACCTCGCCTCCTTCCATCAAGATTCGGCTTAAACCACCTCTGCTCCGTTCATCAAAGGGAATAATTACTGTTAATGTAATGACTCCTCTTACTGTACACAAAGCTACACCTAAAATACACAGGCTTTTCAGAAAGCACAAAGGGACATTGTGCAAACCGGAGCCCAGTGAGATGAGTGGACTAGTAAACATCCCATTGACAGCTGTGCTCCAAGTGCCTGTACGGCTTACCTTGCGCTGTGGGTGGCCACTGTGTTGGTACCTTATTTATTTCAAAAGCTGTGCCTTCCTTTGGAGTGTGATTAAGTACCTGGGCATTTGCATTTCATCAGAATGATCAAGCAACAGATAAACCTTCTGCCGGGGAGAGAATCTTGGGCTAAGGTAAGCAGTTGTGCATCTGGTCCTCAGTAAGAGCTACTGATCAGCCGTGAGACCTCAGAAACTCACACTGGGACCCTGTTTTCTCATCTGAAATGAAACTGGAATATACCTGAGTGGTGGTTCTCAAAGTGTGTTCCAGGGTGGCTATGGGTCCCTGAGCCTTTTTCCTGGCGTCTGTGAAGTAAAAATTTACATAAATAATTGTTTATTTCACTCCCAATCTTTCACAAATGCCTAGTAGAGCTTGCCAGAGGCTTCATGACATGTGATATTGTAAGGGTTTGAATTCAGGAGCAGATGAGAAAGTCCAGCTGTCTTCTGTTAACCCAGACACTGAGAAGATTCTCAAAAATGTAAAACAATTGCATGTTTCATACTAAGTTTTTGTTGTTTTAGAACATAGAGTCACCTTTTATTAAGAAATGCTATTCCAATGATCATATAATAGGCTTATTGTGATTTTTAAATAAATAGATATTTTCAACACTTTTCTGCTTTGATTTTTAATATGATAAAAATGTATGGGATCTCCATAAATGAGAAATTTTAGAATGTAGAAGTATCCTGAGATAAGAAGACTTGACACCCAGTGCACTATATCCTAATGGTCCTTTGTCAGCCATAATTCAGGTTTCCTTGCCTTGTAGTCCTTTCTTTTCTCTTTACCAATCATGCACTTATGGTCCTTTTATTTATTTACATATTTTTGGCTGCCCCACATGTGGGATCTCAGTTCTCTGACCTGGGACCAAACCTGTGGCCCCTGCATTGGAAGCCCAGAGTCTTACCTAGTGGGCCATCAGGGAAGTCCTGCATTAAGGTCATTTTAATTACTGAACACTTCACGTCCTTGTTATGCTTCTTCTCTGTGTATTCGTTGTGCTTCTTATATGTGTATTCCCTTGCTCTTACATAAACTTCATAAGGACTGAGACATTTGTCCATTTTGTTCATTAATGTATCCCAAGTTGCCTAAAGCTGGGGCTGGCACACAGCAGGCTCCTGACAGACAGCTCTGGATGGGAGGAAGAGGGGATGGAAAGGAGACAGGGGGAATAACCCTTCCAGGGTCTGTGTAGCTGACGAGGCAGGCGGCATGATCTCTGTTTTATGGGAGAAACTCGGGCATCGGAAGTGAAGGGCCCTATTTAAGACGCCATGGTGACTGGCAAAGTCCGAACTTCTTTTCATCACTTCTTCTGTCCCAGGGCTCTATAATCTGACCCTGGAAAGCAGCTCCTTCCCCAGTAGAGCCAAGGGGTATCTGAGCCCCCTGGAGTTGGTATGCACAGAGAGCCTGGATTCCATTGACCCTGAAAGATGCTCAGGTCCCCAGGAGAGAACTCAGAGCCCTTTGGAAGAGCTCAACAGGAAGGGTCAGATCCACACGGTGTGAACGGATCCAGGCCCTGAAATCTACCGAGAGCCTTCCGAGTTCAGTGCAGCGACACTGGCCAGGCCCCGTTCACCAGCCCTGGCGTGTTCCCAGTTATGCTGAATGTGCCCTCTGAGGACCACCCGCGGCTCCAGTTCCTAACAAGTCCGTGGCTCAGTAAGCGCAGCCACAGACCAGGCCTGGCTGCCTCTCCTGGAAACCTTTGAGAAGGAAGGGCTCGTCTTGCAACCAGCCAGCCAGGACCCTGATACCCACTGAAATGGTGGAGCCCATTTCACCCTCAGCCTCTCCAGCCTGCAAGTGCCTGCCTGCGACCCCTGTAAAAGATCCTGGTGCTCCCTTCACCTAAGGAGGCTTGGTGGAAGGGGACTCTCCAGGACCGTAAGGAAGTTTAATGTCTCTGGGGAGAAACAGGCAAAACTGACCATTACAGCCCAGGAATTAAGATCCAGGAGTCAGCTCAGAGATCCAGTGAAGTTACTGTAAGGACTGTGCAAAATAGCAGAGTTCTCATGACTCAATTACCTCCTAAGTTACCCACCTCCGAATACTATCTTATGGGGGACTGGCTTTCAGCAAATGAATCTGGGGGCCACACAAACACTCAGGCCATAGCAATGATGATTTGATTCAGAAAGCCCTCAGTGCGTTTCAGTTTACTCCTCTCTGTCTTTCCCTACTCTTGGCTGAACCTTGAGGCTTATGCGGTAGGTGGGAGGGTTAGTGGGAGAGGAGGCTGGCAGTGCGAACAAAAGTCATGCCAGGCTGTTTAGATTTCATTTCAAGAGCAGTGCTCCAATAATTTGGCCACCTAATGGGAAGAGTTGACTCATTGGAAAAGACTGGGAAAGATTGAGGGCAGAAGGAGAAGAGGCTGGCAGAGGATGAGCTAGCTGGATGGCATCATCAACTCAACAGACATGAGTCTGAGCAAACTCCAGGAGATGGTGAAAGACAGGCAAGGCTAGTGTGCTGCAGTCCACGGGGTCGAAAAGAGTCAGACACGACTTAGCGGCTGAACGGCAGCAAGAGCAGAGCATATCACGCGTTAGCACACCTATACGGAGCCCAGGAAAATGGTGTAGACTAACTCATTTGCAAAGCAGAAATAGAGACACAGACACGGAAAACAAACGTCTGGCTCTCCAGGGGGTAGGAGCGACCCTGGTGACTCAGCGGTAAAGAATCTGGTTGCAATGCAGGAGATAAGGGCTCAAGATGAGGGCTCCAGATCCCTGGGTCTGGAAGATCCCCTGGAGAAGGAAAGGGTAACCCGCTCCAGTATTTTTGCCTAGGAAATCCCATGGGCAGAGAAGCCTTGGAGGCTACAGCCCATGGGGTTGCAAGAGTTGGACCCATCACCACCAAGCGGGGGACAAGGGGAGGGAGGGATCGGGAGATCCGGATTGGCACGTATACCCTGTGTATAAAATAGACGACTAGTGAGAACCAACTGTAGACCTCAGGGGACTCCGCTCAGTGCCCTGTGGTGACCTGAGTGGGAAGGAAATGCAAAAAAAGAAAGGATATATGTACACGTCGGAGAAGGCAATGGCACCCCACTCCAGTACTCCTGCCTGGAAAATCCCATGGATGGAGGAGCCTGGTACGCTGCAGCCCATGGGGTCGCTAAGAGTCGGACACGACTGAGAGGCTTCACTTTCATTTTTCACTTTCATGCATTGGAGAAGGAAATGGCAACCCACTCCAGTGTTCTTGCCTGGAGAATCCCAGGGACGGGGGAGCCTGATGGGCTGCCGTCTATGGGGTCGCACAGAGTCGGACACGACTGAAGTGACTTAGCAGCAGCAGCAGCAGCATATGTATACGTACAATGGATCCACTTTGCTGTACAGAAGAAGCTAAAAGAACACTGGAAAGCAACTACACTAAAAAAAGAGAGAAAGAGAGTGAGCGGAACAGGGGAATAGCATAACCAGACCAGCCGGTTAGGAAGCACAGCATGCTGGGCTGCCTGGGATAGTACTGACTGAGAGGAAGGTGTCAGAGGGAGGGCACCTGATTCTAAATGATCTGGCTGATGCTATGGTGCTCGTCCCTGTTAGATCAGTAAGAATCAGAAAAAGAGACTGAGCGTTAGGGAGATTTCCGAGCTAGAATCCACAGTTTCAGTTCCAGATGGATCTGGAGACAGAAAGAGATAGAAGAGGTTGAGGAATATCCCTGAGCAGCTGGAAAGTAGCCTCGGGGAGGGACATATCTCAGGATTGGATTTATTGACAGTTGAGCCTAAGTCCCAACATCACTGAGCCATCAAAACCATCTTCCCTGAAAGTTTTGCCAGGGAAGAGTACACTGGTATCTCATTTTAACTCCTGTATTTGTTGTATCATGTTTCTGACATATTTAAGTGTCCTCTTATGTGAAAGAGGAGACTGAAAAAGCTGGCTTAAAACTCAATATTCAAAAAACTTAAGATCATGGCATCCGGTCCCATCACTTCACAGCAAATAGATGGGGAAACAATGGAAACACTGAGAGACTTTATTTGGGGGGGCTCCAAAATCACTGCAGATGGTGATTGCAGCCGTAAAATTAAAAGACACTTGCTCTTTGGAAGGAAAGCTATGGCCAACCTAGAAAGCATAATAAACAGCAGAGACATTACTTTGCTGACAAAGGTTCTCATGGTCAAAGCTATGGCTTTTGCAGTAGTTATGTATAGATGTGAGAGCTGGACCATAAAAAAGGGCTGATCTCTGAAGAACTGATGTTTTCGAACTGTGGTGTTGGAGAAGACTCTTGAGAGTCCCTTCGACAGCAAGGAGATCAAACCAGTCAATCCTAAAGAAAGTCAGTTCTGCATATTCATTGGAAGGACTGATGCTGAAGCCAAAGCTCCAATACTTCTGCAACCTGATGTGAAGAGCCAACACATTTGAAAAGACCCTGATGCTGGGAAAGATTGAAGACAGGAGGAGAAAGGGACAATAGAGGATGAGATGGTTGGATGACATCACCGACTCAATGATGAGCAAACTCTGGTGGATTCTTTACCACTGAACTACTAGAATTTCATAAAAGCAGGTTACATTGGTGGGAACTGATGGGCTTACTCAGTTCAGTTCAGTCGCTCAGTAGTGTCCTACTCTGCAACCCTGTGGACTGTAGCACTCCAGGCCTCCCTGTCCATCACCAACTCCCAGAGTCCACCCAAACTCATGTCCATTGAGTTGGTGATACCATCCAACCATCTCATCCTCTGTCGTCCCCTTCTCCTCCCACCTTCAATCTTTCCCAGCATGAGGGTCTTTTCAGAGGAGTCAGTTCTTCACATCAGGTGGCCAAAGTATTGGAGTTTCAGCTTCAACATCAGTCCTTCCAATGAATATTCAGGGCTTATTTCCTATAAGATGGACTGGTTGGATCTCCTTTCAGTTCAAGGGATTCTCAAGAGTCTTCTCCAGCACCACAGTTCAAAAGCATCAATTCTTCGGTGCTAGAAAGCTTTCTTTATAGTCCAACTCCACATCCATACTTGACCACTGGAAAAACCATAGCCTTGACTAGATGGACCTTTGTTGGCAAAGTAATGTCTCTGCTATTTAATATGCCTTCTAGGTTGGTCATAAATTTCCTACCAAGGAATAAGCATCTTCTAATTTCATGACTGCAATCATCATCAGCAGTGATTTGGAGACCCCTCTGCCACTGTTTCCACTGTTTCCCCATCTATTTGCCATGAAGTGATGGGGCTGGATGCCATGATCTTCGTTTTCTGAATGTTGAGCTTTAAGCCAACTTTTTCACTCTCCTCTTTCACTTTCATCAAGAAGCTCGTTAGTTCTTCTTCACTTTCTGCCATAAGGATGGGGGTTATCTGACTATCTGAGGTTATTGTTATTTCTCCCAGCAATCTTGATTCCAGCTTACTGGAAAAGCAGTTGACAGATCTTATTTGTTCTTCAGTAGGATATTTCACCCAATGTCTTAGATCTTTCAGGGCAGTTATACAAAAATAGTTAATCATCCCTAAGTTATTGTCACCCAGAGGGAGAGTCCTAGTGACATACTGATGACTCTTAGTCAGTATTTGTTCAAGGACTTCCTTATCAAGGTAATAGGTGACTCATAGTTGTTAGTAATGGAAGATACCTTGGATAGGAAGGCTGGGAGTCATAAAGATCTGAGAGACAGGAATGCTGCCCTGAATTCAGCCAGATCGTCATTGATTCACAGACTGATTTATCCCTTCATTCACTGAAGGCATATTCATTAATGCTTAGAACACATCAGAGGTTGTCAAAGGTGGTGGGTCGTAGCAATGAACAAAACGGACAAGGGTTCTGCTCTCCGTGAGCTTCTGTTTTAGTTTATAGCAGAAGCTCTGTCCCGGAGACCAGAGGCGAAGGAAGGAGGAGAGTCTGGTGCACAGGAAGACAGGGACCAAGGATTTCTCAGGACCCAGCAGTGACGCTGGCCAGTCTCCACCAGACCACGGGGCTCCCTCTTGGTCTATCTTTAGCTCCTGTCCAGAAGTCTATGGGGTCAGACCAGTTCTCTTCCTGACTCAGGAACAGGGACTGGATCAGATTCCAAAGCTGAGGGACTCAGAGACCCCAACAAGGAGAAACTACGAACAGGAGAACTAAACAACCTTCTCGTTTTCTTCCGATCTTTGGGCCATTGATCTCTTCACACCATTATCAACTTGTAATTGATCCAAATTCTAAGCTCTTATTCTTTTTAATGATTTTTTTCACATAAATAAGAGATGGTGCCTCACCTCTAAGATTGTACTTAAGATTTCACCATGTAGTTATCACTATAAATACACATTGGCCCCACTGGCTGGAGTGTTCAAGAAAGCAGTTTCATAAACCTCCTTTTCTCGTTTTCTTGTAGAGAAGGTCAGAGATCCAAGTCACTGCCTAATTCGACTTTTTCACTCTTTATCCTATGTTTTCAACGTACTCAAAACTTTCTTACTCCTACTAAGACCCTTCACTTTCTTAGAAAGCTTCCCATCCCTTAACTTCATCCCTGGTGGCTTCTTTCTTTCCTTTCAGTATCTTGTCTCAGGAAAAAAGGTTGCATGAGTTCCCTGTGGCTTCTGTACCACAAACTCAGTGGCTTGAAAAAGTAGACATTAATTCTCTGACAGGTCTGGTGGCCAGAAGTCCAAGATCAAGGTGTCAGCAACTTCTGTGACTTGGAGCAACTCATTTAAACTGGAAATAGTACTGCTTTCCAAAATAAGTAATTCCATAGAAGGTAAGCCTAGGAAAATCATAAAGTACTATGTAAACACAAGGTCTGCCACTGTTCTGGTTTTCATTGTTTCTGCAATGTACTATAAATGACCACTGAACAACTAAAAATTGAGCTAACATATGACCCCACAATCCTGCTCTCAGGCATATACTGGACAAAATTCTAATTCAAAAAATACATGCACCCTAATGTTCATTGCAGCACTATTTACAATAGCCAAGACACGGAAGCAGCCTAAATGTCTATCAGTACAGGAATGGTTAAAGAAGTGATATATACATACAGTGGAATACTACTCAGTCATAAAGAAGAATAAAATAATGCCATTTGTGGCAACATGGATGAACCTAGAGATTACCATACTAAATGAAGTCAGAGAAAGAAAACTATTCACTTTCTATGTGAGATCTTACAAGTGATATAGGTGAACTTATTTACATAACGGAAACAGGCTTGCAGACTTCCAGAAGAAGCTTACGGATACCAACAGCGGAAAGATGGGCAGGGGAAGGATAAATTAGAAGTGTGGGATTAACGCCTACACACTACTGCATTTACAACAGATAGCCAACAATGGCCTACTGTGTAGCACAAGAAACTCTACTCAATACTCTGTAACGATGTAAATGCCAGCAAAATTTGAAAAAGAACAGATACACGTACATGTATGAATATCAATATAAGTGATCCACTTTGCTGTTACACCTGAAACTAACTCAACACTGTAAATCAACTAAACTCCAATATAAAATAAAATTTAAAAAAATGAAAGACTTCACATAATGTATTTATCTCTTTTTATTGGTAAAACTGGCAACAACTGCATCCATACGTACAAACTAACATCATACTTGTTCCTCAGAAAGGTGACAAAAATTCCCTGGCATTCATGAGTGTCGTTTACCCAACAAATATCTATTGAGTGTCATGTTAGGAATTGTTCTGCAGAAAAGTAGTGCCTGAAATGGATACAACCGTGCCCTGCTGGAATAGAATTCATGCAGCGGAGAAGAAGAGCTGTTCTATCGCTCAGTCGTGCCCGACTCTTTGCGACCCCATGGACTGAAGCACGCCAGGCCTCCCTGTCCAATCACGAACTCTTGGAGTTTACTCAGACCCATGTCCTTCAAGTCAGTGATACCATCCAACCATCTCATCCTCTGTTGTCCCCTTCTCCTCCTGCCCTCGATCTTTCCCAGCATCAGGGTCTTTTTCAGTGAGTTGGCTCTTTGCATCAGGTGGCCAAAGTATTGGAGCTTCAGTTTCAGCATCAGTCCTTCCAATGAATATTCAGGGAGAGTGAACAGGGTAAAAAAGGAAAATGTCAAAGGAACATTACATAATGACAAGGGCTTTAGAGGAAAAAAAAGTCAGGCCATGTTAGATGAAAAATGGATTAAATTTTAGACATGGGAAGAGGTTTCCCAGGAGAGAGAGGATCCTGTCTGGTGTTTGGGGGAGGCCAGCTGGTGCCCTGAGGACCAGCAGGACTGGGGCAAGAGGAGAGATCTGAGAGATGGAGGCCTCAGAGTGGGGAGGGGAAACTGAGGGGCCTCAAGCTCTTCCTCTGAGTCACCCTGGGCCACTGGAGGGCTTTAGCTGAGGAGAGAGTGTCTGACAGATGTTTTAACAGGATCCCTCTGGATGCTGTTTTGAGAACAAATACAGTGTTTAAAAGCCATTGGAAATAAGTATTCAAATGTGCAAGTCACACTGACAAATCATTTTTAAAATGTCAAATTATATTTGCAGCCAGTTAAGCCAACCATGCTCCATTCCCCATGGGGCCTAGGTGTGCAGTGACTGCAAATGTCAGGCAGTATATGCAGCCTGTTGCCTGTGTGGGTTGCCCTAAGGGACTCTGGAAACAGCCCTTTCCAGGTGACATTCATGATTGGCCTGCTGCCCTCAGTCTAGGCTGCAGACTGGTATGTGTGGTGCCTTTGGAAAGGCCCAGGGCACAGTGGCCAGGGTCCACACTGGCCAAGTCATGAAATCCATCCACACCAAGCTGTAGAACAAGGAGCATCTGACTGAGGCCCTCTGCAAGGCCAAGTTCAAGTTCCCTGGCTGACAGATGGTCCACATCTCCAAGAAGTGGGGATTCGCTAATTTTAACATGGATGGATCTGAAGCATGGTGGCTGAAAAGCAGCTCATCCCGGATGGCTGAGGGGCCAAGGTGCAAAGTGATGTCGCTCAGTTGTGTCCAACTCTTTGCGACCCCATGGATTATAGCATGCCAAGCTCCTCCATCCATGGGGTTTTCCAGGCAAGAGTACAGAAGTGGGTTGCCATTTCCTTCTGCAGGGGATCTTCCCAACCCAAGGACTGAACCCAGGTCTACCCCCATTATAGGCAGGCGCTTTACCATCTGAGCCACCAGGGAAGATGAAGTTAAGTTAGTTAAGTTGGTCAGTCATGTCCGACTCTTTGCAACCCCATGGACTGGACTGTAGCCCACCAGGCTCCTCTGTCCATGGGATTCTCCAGGCAAGAATCCTGGAGTGGGTTGCCATTTCCTTCTCCAGGGGATCTTCCCGACCCAGGGATCGAACCCAGGTCTCCCTCATTAGAGGCAGACGCTTTAACCTCTGAGCCACTAGGGAAGATATGAAGGGTCAAATACATCCCTAATTATGGCCCCCTGGACCAATGGTGGGCCTGCACTTATGAGAGCCTTGGTGCTTTCCCCTGCTCACTCATGCTCACCACTAAATCCTACTTCCCTGTCAAAATAAAGTGTCAAATTATGCCAATTGTGCCTCAATAAAACTGAAAGGAACGAAGAAAGGAAGGAGTACGTAAAGGAATGAGTAAAATGTCAATTTTTTAAAAAAATTAAACCACATCAGGTGGTTCTTTCAGGGAAATAGTTCACTCATTTTTCTATATAAACACCAAAGTTAACGGTGAAAATAAAGGAACAAGAGATAAGCAGCTAGTTTCCTCAAATATTCTTCTCCCTCGTTATCGAGTGTGTTCAAGCTCAGAGAGGGAAGGGCTTCCTTGATCTCCTCCCCTCTTCCCAATGAGGAAGATCCAGCTGTTCCTAGGGCGGCCCACCCCTGGGACAGCCACCGTGGGAGAAGAACGAAGGAGGCCTGGACACAGCCCTGTGCCGGACCGTCTGGCACAGCCCGGGGCACCTCCTATGCAACTGGCTTTGCCTCTTCCTCTGCTGCCCAGGCTGGTCCAGGAAAAGAGCATCACCGGTCAGCCCTCTCCAGGCGTTAAAGATGCTATAAGCCTCAATCATGGGCTAGATGTTTCACAGATAGCTGCCAACAGAAACCAAACAATTGGATATAATAAAGTATATATTGGCCATAAAGAAAAAAGAAATGCTGACACAGATTACAACCTGGATGATTCTTGAGAAGAGTAGGCTGAGTGAAAGAAGCCAATCACAAAAGACACTTGCTCCTTGGAAGGAAAGCTGTTATGACAAACCCAGACAGTGTATTAAAAAGCAGAGGTCACCGCTTTGCTGACAAAGGTCTGTATAGTCAAAGTTGTGGTTTTTCCAGTTGTCATGGACGGATGTGAGAGTTGGACCATAAAGAAAGCGGAGTGGTGAAGAACTGATGCTTTCAAACTGTGGTGTTGGGGAAGCNCCCAGACAGTGTATTAAAAAGCAGAGGTCACCGCTTTGCTGACAAAGGTCTGTATAGTCAAAGTTGTGGTTTTTCCAGTTGTCATGGACGGATGTGAGAGTTGGACCATAAAGAAAGCGGAGTGGTGAAGAACTGATGCTTTCAAACTGTGGTGTTGGGGAAGCCTCTTGAGAGTCCCTTGGATTGCAAGGAGATCAAACTAGTCAATCCTAAAGGAAATCAACCCTGAATATTCATTGGAAGGACTGATGCTGAAGCTGAAGCTCCAATACTTTGGCCACCTGATGGGAAGAGCCGACTCATTAGTAAAGACCCTGATGCTGGGAAAGATTGAGGGCAGGAGGAGAAAGGGACGACAGAGGATGAGATGGCTGGGTGGCATCACTGACTCAATGGATGTGATTGCTAAGGACAGAGAAGCTCTGTGTCCATGGGGGTCACAAAGAGTGACTGAGTGACTGAACAACAAAACAAAAATGGTCCACTTCCGTTCATGGGAAAAGCATAGACTAGGAGGCAGAAGCAGATTAGTGATCACACAGGGCCAGCAGTGGAGAGAAGGGCTGATGGGGTGACAGTGAATGGAAACAGAGTTTCTTTCTGAGGTGACAGAAATGTCCTAAATGTGACTGGGGGGATGGCTGCACATATTTGTGAATATCCCTAAAACCACTGAACCATATACTTTACGTGGGTCAATTTTGCAGTGTGTGGATTATATCACAATACAGGTGTTTAGGTGAGTTTGTGTAGAATGTAGCTTGGAAAGACCAAGTCAGACTGACACAGAGGCTCTGACCTGCTGCCTTGGGAGCAGCGGCTGGTGGCCACCAGTCTGCTGTGTGTTCTGTGTGATAGAAGTGCCTTCTGGCTCCCTGCACGTGGGGAAAGTCATGGAGAAATGTCTCCCCAGGGACTGACTACATAATCTGCAGAGCCTTCTGCAAAATGGAGGGAGAAGGCAGTGGCACCCCACTCCAGTACTCTTGCCTGGGAAATCCCATGAACAGAAGAGCCTGGTGGGCTGCAGTCCATGGGGTCGCTAAGAGTCAGACATGACTGAGCGACTTCACTTTCACTTTTCACTTTCGTGCATTGGAGAAGGAAATGTGAACCCACTCCAGTACTCTTGCCTGGAGAATCCCAGGGACGGGGGAGCCTGGTGGGCTGCCATCTATGGGGTCGCACAGAGTCGGACACGACTGAAGCAACTTAGCACCGGTAGCAGCTGCAAAATGGAAAAGAGCCTCTTTATATATATATGTGTGTATATATATATAATAATAATAATAATTATTATTATTATTAGGGGTATTTCCTGGAAGTCCAGTGGTTAGGACTTTGCACTTTCACATATAAGACCACGGTTCTCCCTGGTGGGAGAACTAAGATCCCACAGTTCTTGGGTCATGATCAAAAAAATAAAAAATAAATAAATGAAAATGTAATTTTTTAAAAAATGTAAAACTTTTAAAGTATTAAGAATTTCATGATGGCATCTGGGACCTGGTCCCCTCATTGTCCCTTTTTCCAGGTGTGGAGGTGGGGAAGAGGTGTGCCCCTGTGAGTCATCTCTGCTTTGTTTTAATAAGGGGGCAAATACAGGAATGTTTCTTTGCTCTGAGAGCTGGGGCACCTCCTGTAGAGTTCTGTGAGAACCTTCCCGAAGATGAGTCCTGGGGTTCTTCCCCTTGAGAGCTGAGAGCAGTGGGTGGTCTCTCCTCTTCACCCTCAACGAGAAACAAAGAAGCAAATTTGAGGTGACAAGTCTGGCATTTAGAGGTAAAGACAGCATTAGCTGCAATGAGAAGTGATTTACATAACAACTATAAACCAGAGACACTAACAACTCCATGGGTCTGAAATAGACATAGACACTGGAATTCATAAAAGTAAAGAAACAAGGGAAAACGTCTTGCAGCAATTGGAAAGCCATTCCTCAAAAGAATGTGAAACAACAGGGAGGGAGGCAGGGCACCACCTTTAAAAGAATGAGATACCAGTTGAGGATATGACATCAACTGGTTAGAATCATCTAGGTCCAAGATGGCAGAAGACTCAACTTCCAGTGGACCCTGAGCCTTAGTATACGCTCATTGTAATACACAGCCGCTGTTTAGTCGCCAAGTCGTGTCTGACACTTTGTGATCCCATGGACTGTAGACCACCTGGCTCCTCTGTCCATGGGATTTGTCAAGCAAGAATACTGGAGTGAGTTGCCGTTTCCTTCTCCAGGGGATCTTCCCAACCCAGGGATTGAACCCAACTCTCCTGCATTACAGGAGATTCTTTACCATCTGAGCCACTAGGAAAGATAATACATTACCATAAGCTAAATGACACACCCACAGGTGCCCTGACAGTCCCAAGGCTGATCATAAAAGGCCAAAAAGTAGGCGGTGGCCCAATTCCTGGAAATCTCCACTCCTTCTCCAAAGTAGTTGGAACAATCCTCCTGCTCATTAGCCTATGAAATTTCCCAATCCATAAAACTAACCACCCCATGTCTCAGAGCCTCTGGCCTTCTGAGATGGCCCGCACTCTGTCTGTGGAATGTGTTTCTCCGGGGGCTCTTTTTGCCTTTTAGATGGACCGAATTCTGTCTATGGAATGTGTATCTCTCTCAATAAATTCACTTCTTGTCTATCACTTTGGCTTTCACGGAATTCCTTCTGTGCATAAAGGACCTGAAGAACATGAAGAACATAAAAAGAACCGGAGCCTCATTAAGTCCTGGGGCCAGGTGCGTGATCTCAACCAAAGGGGTTCAAATCCTAATCTGGGTTTTGACTGGGTTCGAGTCCCAGCCCGAGGGGAGCAGTTTCAAATGGACAGAGCATAAATACCTGGTTTTAATGATTATTCACGTGTTGTCACTGCCACATTCCTGGGCTTCACAAGGCTAATCCAGGTTTTACATTGTCACCAAAAGCGGCAACATAAATTAGCCTTTCTTAATCACTGGCTGGACTGGCGGGTGTAGCAGTGACTAACTCTTCGTTTGTGTGAAGACTAGCAGCTCAGTGTCCAGTTTGCAAGATAAATAGTCAGGCTGGTGCTCAAAGCATCATTCAGTCCAGTGTGTACTGTGGGAATCATTTTGTGATTCAGAACACACACACACACCTCTGAAATCCTATATCTCCTCAGATCTGACTCACACTGCAGACACATTTATTTAGGGATTATCAATTCTTCAGAATACAACGGGTCCCTCTTACTATTTTTGTTGTTCAGACTTGCCTAAAGCCTGTCATCACGCAGCTTAATATCACAGTGGATTTTCAAGGCGGCTCATATACTCGGAGAGCACTGCCTTATAAGGAAATATGACTGCGTCAGGGAGGCATGGGGGCAGCTGGCCTGGACTGGGGCCCCAGGTCCACCAGTAAATAGTCTTATGACCAACAGCAAGACATTGATCCCCCGTAGGCTTTAGATTCCTTATAAAAACAGAAGTTAGTCTCACTTATTAACTCTCATTTTTTTTTCCCAGTTTTAAAATTCAGTGTTTATTCCTTGATATCCTGCCACCAAAGGCCAGAGAATTACAGTGAAGCCATGTGTGCCTATGGACGGCATTGGTCTTGATCTTATTCTTTGCTGTGAGTCAAGATCCTGCTTAGAGTGTAGAGCTGGGTGGACATTAGAGGTGGCTGGAGGGGATGGTGGGATCAACCCTTGCAGGGTCGAGGGAGCGCTGGCTTATTTGTCACAACCTGGTACATGCCAGGCATTGTTCTAAGAGTTTAAGAAACTTTAACTCAATCGTCCAGCGGCCCTAGGAGAAAAGCACAGCTATTATGCCAATGATGCAGAAGGAAACTGAGGCCCAGACAGTTGATGTAGCTTACCAGGGCTGCAGCTGGACAGCTAATGAAAGGCTGAGCTGGGACTGGACCCCAGGGAGACTGGCCCATCAAAGGGTAAGATCACGGGCCTGCTCTATCTAGTTGTCCCGCCTTCATGCCCACAGGGATCAATCACAAGGGACCAATTTTGGGGCCCCAAAATCACTGCAGATGGTGACTGCAGCCATGACACTTACTCCTTGGAAGGAAAGTTATGTCCAACCTAGACAGTATATTGAAAAGCAGAGACATTACTTTGCCAACAAAGATCCATCTAGTCAAGGCTATGGTTTTTCCAATAGTCATGTACGGATGTGAGAGTTGGACTATAAAGAAAGCTGAGCGCCGAAGAATTGATGCTTTTGAACTGTGGTGTTGGAGAAGACTCTTGAGAGTCCCTTGGACTGCAAGGAGATCCAACCAGTCCATCCTAAAGGAGATCAGTCCTGGGTGTTCATTGGAAGGACTGATGCTGAAGCTGAAACGCCAATACTTTGGCCACGTGATGCAAAGAGCTGACTCATTGGAAAAGACCCTGATGCTGGGAAAGATTGAGGGCAGGAGGAGAAGGGGACAACAGAGGTGGCTGGATGGCATCACCGACTTGATGGACATGAGTTTGGGTAAACTCCAGGAGTTGGCAACGGACAGGGAGGCCTGGTCTGCTGCAGTCCATGAGGTCACAAAGAGTTGAACACGACTGAGTGACTGAGCTGAGCTGAACGAGGCTGCCAAAAGCAGATGAAATTAACACAGGACATTAGGGGCAGGTTTTGACCTTCCATAGTCGCATGTTGGCTGTTTTAAGGAATCTTAAAGAGAAGTATAGAAGCAAACTACTTGCTCTCGAGTAGTGTGGGACCAGCCTGGGGGTGCTGAGTGGTGCTGCAAGGGTGCTGGATCACCCCAGGTTGGCCTGGATTCTGGGAACCTCTGCCAGCAGTCGGGCATGAGTAGAGGGCAGCTGCATGGTGTACACGTCGTGTGCCTATCTGCTGTGTGAGTTGAAGGGAGATGGGGGTGCTTTAAAATTTACTTTCATTTGTTCCTTTTTAAAATTATCTTTCACTTATTTTTGGCTGTGCTGAGTCTTCGGTGCTCTTCGCAGGCTTTTTCTAGTTGCAGAGAGCAGGGGCTACCCTGGCTTCAGTTCCGGGACTTCTCAGTGCAGCGGCTTCTGTTGCAGAGCGCATGCTTAGCAGTTGAGGCGGATGGGCTCAGTTGCTCCACAGGATATGGAATCTTCCGAGTCCAGGGATGGAACGCATGTCCACTCCATTGGCAGGTGGACTCTTAACCACTGGAACACCAGGAAGTCCTCATCTGTTCCTTGACCCTAACATGTAATCAGTAGAATAACTCCTGCCACACATGACCCAGTGACTGCAAGGTGAATGGTCAGTAAAGGAAACACAGGTGGTAGAATATGAATGAATTTTTTTCAGTCACTCAGTCGTGTCTGACTCTTTGCGACCCCATGGACTACAGCACACTAACCTTAACCCCGAGAGTTTGCTCAAACTCATGCCTATTGAGTCAGTGATGCCATCCAACCATCTCATCCTCTGTCATCCCCTTCTCCTCCTGCCTTCAATCTCTCCCAGCATCAGGGTCTTTTCAAATGAGTTGGCTCTTCACATCAGGTGGCCAAAGCATTGGAGCTTCAGCTTCAGTATCAAGCCCTTCCAATGAATATTCAGGGTTGATTTCCTTTAGGATGAACCTGGATCTCCTTGCAGTCCAAGGGACTCTCAAGAGTTTTCTTCAACACCACAGTTTGAAAGCATCAGTTCTTTGATACTCAGCCTTCTTTATGATCCAACTCTCACATTCACATATAACTACTGAAAAAACACAGCTTTGACTAGATAGACCTTTATCCACAAGGTGAATGAATGAATTAAATTATATCTAAGTGCATTTCCTCCTCCACTGCCTACCCCCTTCTAGGATTTCCAAAGTCCTGCATTTGTGTATGGTATTTGCAGAACTGTGGACTTTATTTTTACTTCTCCAAGAGCAGGGCCTAAGCCTTTACTCATCTGTCTTCTCAGCAGCTGACACTGTTTGCTGAATGAACAAATGATATACCTCGGACCATATGACATCTGTTGTTGCAGCTGGAAACTGCTTCCAACTGTATATTGCCTGTTGATTAAGATTTCAAGGTATATACAGACATGTTTCGAAGGAGCCATTTTTGTTGTGGTGGTTTTTACAGGATGACTAGGTAAGCTAATCATTTCTAATAATTACATCTGGATTCTAAGGAACTCTATCTGCGTTTTATTCTCTAGAAATTTAGTATGCATTCATTCCGCTATAATTCCTTTCTTCCTCTCTTCAGTGAGCTTCCTTCTTTCTTAAAGGAAGAGTTAAGGCTACTCCTACACTCAGCTTGACATGGTGTGTCTGGTCATTTCAGCCCATGCACGTCCCAACTTTTAATTTCCTTCGAACACCTTCGACTTTTGATCTTGAAGCACAAGGGTCATACTTTTATTGGGTTTAATTCACTGGAAAACCCGATGTTCCTTGTGAATCAAGCCATAATAGTCAATGAATAATCACAGGCTGCAGCCATGCTGGGTTTTAGTTCTGCTGAGTAACTAGGAAACCGACTAATAACAGGAAGGTAAGAAATGTTAGGAACCTCGGTAAGGCCCCAGATGTAGGAAAAGCCATTCGATTATGGGCCAGTGACCCAGCCAAACATAGAGGGGGTTAGTTACTGAGTAGGACCCAGGGTAAGGGGGCTGCTTGGCTGAGGCCAGGGCTCCTGGGAAGAGCAGGAGGGCGTGCCAGAAGTCTGAGTGGGAGTCAAGAGTCCCAGTTGTGGGTAACCTGAGCTTCCTCTCTCTCTCAGCTGCTGTACTTTTTCCAGCTCTGCACTTATGCTCCTGGTAGATTATTTTCTATAAGTTTTCATGCATTTATATCCAAGAGGATAGGAATGATTTTTTTCATATATTGATGTATATATTTTAAAGGATTTTTCATAAAATGCTCCCAGAGGGGAGCTTGAGAAAAGACATGCAATAGCTATATCCTTTTGAACCTCTCTCTACCAGGTGATGGACAAATTTGCAAATTTGGCTCTGTGTTGAGAGCCCATCACAGCCTATTGACATAGGCTGCATAATCACCCCTTGCTTCTATACAGCTGAGAACCGCCCCAAGGTTTAGCAAGTCAGAGCACAGGGAAAGCTGGCTGTCAAGAGCGGACTGTCTTCAAAATCCTGTGTCCCTTCTTTTGATGTCTAGAATTCTGCTCAGATGTGCTGGAAACGCCCCTCCTTTCTGAGCTCTTCAAGGAAGAAAGATGTCTTCCCAAAGATCACTGGGTCTCAGGNAAAGCTGGCTGTCAAGAGCGGACTGTCTTCAAAATCCTGTGTCCCTTCTTTTGATGTCTAGAATTCTGCTCAGATGTGCTGGAAACGCCCCTCCTTTCTGAGCTCTTCAAGGAAGAAAGATGTCTTCCCAAAGATCACTGGGTCTCAGGGGCCCCCAGCACTGATACCCATGGATACGGGAGCAGTTGCTTAGGGACGAGGCAGCCCCACTCAGGGCAACTGAACTTGACCTAATGGCTGTCTTTTCCAAGTTTCTCAGATGCTTTCAGTAGCTTAGGGGGAAATTCCCTCTATCAGCTGCAACTGCAGCCCGAATGAGTCAGTAATTTCTGGTACAGTTAGAAAAAAAAAAGGTAGCATACTCTTCATGTCTCCATGGTAACTTACTATGGATCTGTATCCCACTTATGAAATTACTTCCTGATCTGTGATTTCTGATCCAGGCCTGAATGTACCCAGAGAAGCCATTAGAATCCGTTCAATCTGCTGGAACTATCAACCGTTTCTGCTCCTGGTGATTTGAGCTGTATAGACCCGGCCTCTGACCTATGCAATGGTGAGTCCTGGAGACCCTCAGGTACCTGAAAACATTAAGGTGCAATACTATCTCAATTATCTGAACAACTCTTGGGTTCAGGGTTGCCATGGAAACCGGGAATGTTGGCCAGAGAGAAGTGAGGCCTGTCTCCCTCTCCCTTCACAGCACTGCCGTCTCTGAGATGCACCAACTTCCAGTCCCTGGCCTTGCCTAAGCTGAGCTATTTCATTCTACACCCACCTTTGGGAAACTAAATCTTCCACCAAAATACTGAGAATCTGATCTGAATCTGAATAGAAATGTGCACATTTCTAGCCAGAGACTTAAGTATTTCCTGCTAAAAGTGGACATGGGAGGAGCTGGTGACAGTTTCGACCATAGTTGGAAGTCAGATAAACTGGAGTCTCAACCCTGAATCTCCCATTTGTATGTCTTCTGACTGCGCAGTTGTTTGCCCTAAGGGTCAGTTCTCTCCTATACAAAGCCAGGACAATGAGGCCTTGGAGAACTGTCACGGAGGGCTAGCCCAGGCGCTAGAGGTAAAGGACCCGCTTGCCACCGCAAGAGCTGTAAGAGATGCCGGTTCAACCCCTGGGTTCAAAGGTCCCCTGGAGAAGGAAATGGCTACGGACTCCAGCGTTCTTGCCTGGAG
>SJYA01003642.1:47137-67076 GCA_006410615.1 Neotragus moschatus | reverse complement strand
ATGATGGCTACTCCATTTCTTCTAAGGGATTCCTGTCCACAGTAGTAGATATAATGGTCATCTGAGTTAGACTCATCCATTCTAGTCCATTTTAGTTCGCTGATTCCCAGAATGTCCACTATATATCCTATCACTTAATTAATCTTCATCCTAACATGGTATCTAATTTTGTACACCAATAAGCCTCTGAAATTATAGTGTCAGAGACAAATAGATCTGGGTCTGAGGTTCCAGGTCTACCAATAATTTCCTAACGTTTATTGAATGCTTGTTCTGGGGAGCCAATATTTCAACTGCTTTACATCATCTCATTTATACTTTGTCACTCTTACTGCAAATAGTGACAGATTTTATTTTCTTGGCCTCCAAAATCACTCTGGACAATGACTGCAGCCACGAAATTAAAAGATGCTTACTTCTTGGAAGAAAAGCTATGACAAACCTAGATAGAGTATTAAAAAGCAGAGCTATCACTTTGCCGATAAAGGTCCATCTAGTCAAAGCTATGGTTTTTCCAGTAGTCACATACTGATGTGAGAGCTGGACCATAAAGAAGGCTGAGCACTGAAAAATTGATACTTTCAAAATAGGGTGCTGGAGAAGACTCTTGAGAGGCCCTTGGACAACAAGGAGACCAAACCAGTCAATTGTAAAGGAAATCAACCCTGAATATTCATTGGAAGGACTGATGCTAAAGCTGAAGCTCCAACAAGTTGACCACCTGATGCAAAGAGCCAACTCATTGGAAAAGACCATGATGCTGGGAAAGATTAAGGGCAGGAGGAGAAGGGGGCGACAGAGGATGAGATGGTTGGATGGTATCACTGACTCAGTGAACTTGAGTTTGAGCAAATTCTGGGAGATTGTGAAGGATAAGGAAGCCTGGTGTGCTGCAGTCCACGGGGTCACAAAGAGTCAGACATGACTTAGCAACAGCAACATTTATACTTTAAAACTTCAAGAGGAATCCTTTTATGGATGAAAAAAATGTAACTCAGAGATGCTAATGAAGATGCCGGTGGAAACACAGTAGGTAGGGTTACGCTTTAGCTGACTGAACCCAGAACTAGATTCTTAGCTATAAACTGTTTTAATACATTCATGATTAAATGTACTATGACTATTTCCAAGAAAATCTCTTATTACTCTAAAGATTATACTACTAGTGACCAAATCTTTCCATAAATTCTCCTCTAATTATCTGCTGATCTGCCCAGAAATTCTGAACAGAAACCCCTTTGGCCCTCAGAGCCTGGAGACCCATTAGCGCTTGATGCTAATATATCCTATAGCACTCCCGCCCTGTACCACGCCCCCATGTTCCCGCTTGGTATAACCACTGTAAGTGCCCCCTCCCCCCACTCCCAGTAAATATTTTATCTTTCACAAGCAGCTGGAAGGAGAGAGGTGCTCTAGCAGCAGGCTCGGTCAATCCTGTTTAAATATTGATCACAAACATCGTTAAAATAAAAGTCTATCGACTCAGCTGGTGACTTTGCAGCTTCAACACTTTGCAGAAGGCAATTTTCCATGTGCGGTGACTCCAAGCAACTTGCTTGAGTTATGATGTTAATAAGCGAGGCACCTCCTTTGAGGGAGCTTTGGTATCCCGAGGCAGCTGCAGAGAGGAACCAGTCCTTTGCTTTGCGGTGATTCCAAAGTCCTTCCTCCAGCCTTGTTAGCCCTATGGGCCTGCATTCCCGATTCTAGTATCTCACCTTTGGAAGCCAAGCCGAACTGGCATGCTTCCAGGAGTTGGGAGTATGTGCCTTCGGTGGCCTTGAAAATGTTTAAGGGTAAAGTGACGGGAAGGGGGATGGTAGAGCTTCTGGCAAAGGGGTTAAGTTCATTCCTCTGCAGCAGTTTTCGAAGTTTAGCATCTGTCAGAATCATGAGGGACTGAAGGGTCCCCTCCCCACCCCCAGGGCTTCTGGTTCAGGAATTTGCATTTCTATCAAGTTTCCAGGTGACCAGAGCTGCTGGCTCAGGGGCCCCACTTTGAGAACATTACCATTATACCCGTACTTCCCTAGTAGCTCAGTTGGTAAAGAATCTGCCTGCAATGCAGGACACCTGGGTTCAATTCCTGGGTTGGGAAGCACCCTGGGGAAGGAAATGGAAACCCCACTCCAGTACTCTTGCCTGGAGAATCCCATGGACAGAGGAGCCTGGCGGGCTACAGTCCATGGTGTCCCAAAGAGTCGGACACGACTGAGCGACTAAATTTCTTTGTTTCCATCTGTACTAAGAGAGCAGCTTGTACTGAAATTGGTTTGTCCTCCATGTGCCCTCAGGCGCTGCCTCCTCACATTGCAGCTTAGCCCTTATCTAGCCCAGCGGTTTTCAACTCAATGGCACCCCACTCCAGTACTCTTGCCTGGAAAATCCCATGGATGGAGGAGCCTGGTGGCCTGCAGTCCATGGGGTCGCGAAGAGTAGGACATGACTGAGCGACTTCACTTTCACTTTTCACTTTCATGCATTGGAGAAGGAAATGGCAACCCACTCCAGTGTTCTTGCCTGGAGAATCCCAGGGATGGGGGAGCCTGGTGGGCTGCCATCTATGGGGTCACACAGAGTCAGACACGACTGGAGCGACTTAGCAGCAGCAGCAATGAACCTCCTTAGAGATATTCACAAAGTCCCAGTGGAGGTCCATGATTAAGGGTGATAAACAGCTCACCCTGGCTGAAGCGAGAGCAGAAGGCCATGGGCTCCCCGGCAGAGCCTGTGGCTCCGAGGATTTGCTCCAAATGCCCTTCTTTTACAAATGAGACAACAGACAGCCCAGATGAAGACACGACTTACCCGTGGAAAGCCAGGATTAGAGCCCAAATTTCCCCTTTTCCCAGAACAGCTACTGTATCTAAGTTAATGGATAATTGATCATTCCTAGTTGAAAGGTGATGGTGGATGAACATATCTTGCGGGAAAATTCATCCAGCCATCACTCTTGTGAGTGAATCTGTGTCTTCCACACCTGGGTGGAAGAAAGGGCGTTCAGGACCTGAGTTCCTGAAAGCTCTTCTGAGTGGTCTGAATGTAGTAATTCAGTCTGCTTCAAGAGTGTGTTCAGATGGCCTATGTCTCTGCCTCTCTACATAAACAGAGAAAATGGCAAAAGGGGGTACCAGGATGGAAGAGAAAAGAGGCATTACTAAGAAGGAGGTGTAGCCCAGGGAGTGTGTCGCTCAAGGATCAGAGAGCCGTAATTCACAGAAACTTGACAATGGGCAGATTCTAACAAAAAGAAAATTATGAGTTGGTCAGCTTTTCAAAATTTCTGTGTGGACATGTAAGTCACTGCGCTGATTGGCTGGGGGTGGCAATAAGGGATAAGTACAGAACCAGAGCAATTCACCAGAAGCCAGCCAAGAGGTGAGATCTGTTCTCTGTCTCCTTTTCTCTCTGGTCTGACTCCCCTTCCTGCTGTCACTCAGAGCCATGGCAGACGCAGGGACTCTGAGTCAGCACATCCAGGGTTGCCTCTGGGTTCCCCAGAGAAAAACTAAATAGAATCTCATCCGGGGGACTGTTCTCCCTCTAAAATGGAACATGAAGAAAATAGCAGGGTCCCTGTTAACTAACTTAGCATAAAACAGTTACAAAGATGCTACTTTCATTCCCCTGCTGCCAAATGGCACTGAGCTGGTTGCTCAGGCAGCAGACAAAAGCGAGGGGAGCTCCAACTCCATTTTCTCTGGGAAGCGCACGTGGCTGTTTACGAAGCTCTCATATGCAGAGAGGATTGGGCTGTGCAAGTGGATTTCATCGTCTGGTTGGATCGGCGTCTACAGAGAAAAACAACTATAAAGTGTATGTCCTTTCCCCCCACACTCAGCAAAACCTCTCCATTTTGTTCCCTTCCAACTCTCAGTTCTCCAGCCAGCTCTTTTTCCGCTGGTAATTTTTCAGGAGTCCTGCAGGGTACAGATGAGGCACTCTGTGGCTCCTTCTACCCCAGCGTTTATAGGACCAAGCACTTCATCTCACTTTACTCTGAGGATAACAGGGAGCCTTGAGATCTCAGGCAGGCTGATTGGAATAGCCAATCCCAAATGCTCTTGCAGCGTTCAGGAAGCCTTATTCGAAACAGCTGAGGTCCTGAACTCAGCCAGCTTTGGCTGGAAGTTTCACTCCATTTGAATGCAAAGTTTATATGGTTGCTGTATTACCCACAGTGAGTGAATAAGTAATCATTAAAAGATTGCATCTCTGTTAGGAAGACAGAAAATGCTGGAAAGGATCCTGAGAAAGAAGTTAATCTGAACAGGGGAGGTCGAAGCTGTGTTGTTTTCCAAATATTCAAAGTATATTCTTACCTCAGGGCCTTTGCACTTACTTTCATTATGGAACTGAACTCCAAATATACCCAGAAATCCATATATGTATATATCCTCTCCTTCATTAAAATGTCTCTTCAAATGGCAATGCCTCCGAAATCCCCTACCCTTCCTAAAATGGCGCCTCTATAAAGTCAGCTTTATTTTCCTGTTTTATTTTCCTCACAGCATCTGAGTCCTATCTTCATGTTTTCAACTTCTCCCTGGACCGTCTCTCAGGGCTGCGTAAGTTCCAGGAAGATGAACGGCGCTCCCCGCCTTCCACACTGTATCCTGAGGGCCTTTCTGCACAAGGCGGCTGCTCAGTGAGGATTTGTTTGTTAAGGGAATGAATTCTAGCCTGTCTCTGCCAAGTCCAGTCACGTTGCCTCCGGGGGTGGAGAAATGTGACTCCTTTGCAAACTGTAAACTGCCACACAGGCGTATAATGTTTTTAACGTATCAGTCTTTATTTTAAGCCCTCTCTATCGAAAGGTATTTTCCTCTCACTTAGTGTCTTCCATGGGAAATTAAATAATTGAGGGAAATCAAGAGTGGCTTTTAGCTACCATTTTCAAAGAAAACAAAAATACGTTCTGATTTTGTTATAAGAGTTGGTGTATTTGGTAGCATGAACCTCAGTACAGAGGACGAGAGAAAAGAGTCCTACTTGCCTAACTTTCTTAGAATTACCAGGCGTGGAAACAGTGTTGTCCCATTGTGTCTAATTGCCATTGAGATCCAATGTGTCCCATTTTTCCATTGTGCTCTAATTCCATTTATGTATTGACAAGGAATCCCATTATCTCAGAATTTTCCAGGGAGCATTTCACATAAGCTTCTCAACCACCCAGAGACTGAGACTGTCATAGTCCTTATTTACTGGAGGACAAAGCAGATTCCAAAGGCTGAAGTGAGATCCCCAGTGTCAGAGCACCTTGGAAACAAATCAGTTACTGGAAGGAAATAGCCTTCAAACTTAGGTATTCAGGCCCCAAGCCCAATATTCTTTCTTCCTAACCAGACTGCGTCTTCAGGATATGTGATTTCCAGGGAAGGTAGAGTCAGCTTGGCCTTTCCCACCTGGGCCTTCATCAAGTAAATTCCTGTGCCCTTTTCTAGCTGCCCTTGGGGTGAGGAATCATGCACACATTTTGTCTCCTCATACCTGCCTCTGCAGCTGAGTTCCAACATCCAGAAGGGAAAAGGCATCCAGAAATCAATAAGAGAGCATTAACAGACTGTGCTTGTTAATAATCTACCAACAACAGCAAATCCTCCTCCTAGCCTAGGCTCTCCATGCTGGACCAGCAGGGCTGTTTCCTGAGGGAACAAGAGGAAGCAGAAAATAGTGTTCCTGAGAATAAAGCCAGGCACAGCCTCAGAGAACCCGATAGCAATAAGGATGCTCCCCACCAAAATGCTCTTCCAGCCTGGTGTGCTTCCCGCAGGAAGAGTAATAATTAACCAGATGAGAAGCGGCGGCTGCATCCCTGCTCTACTGGGGGCGAAGCTGCTGTGCTGCTAATAACCTGTCTCAGGGCTTGCGGCCAAGGAGGAGGTCAGGTGCCTCAGGCCCTCTTTAGCTGAAAAGCACAGTTATCACAGGCAGCTGCTGCTTTCCTGGTGGGTGATATTCCTCTTAGGAAAAGGCTTATCTGGTGATACCCCAAACAGTCAGCGTGAGGCTATTATTCTGCTCCTGATCACCAGTATGAATCACACAGGTGGATCTGGGTGGTGGCTCAAACCCTAGAACCCACTCCAGTATTCTTGCCTAGAGAATTCCATGGACAGAGGAGCCTGGCGGGCTAAGGTCCATGGGGCTGCAAAGAGTTGGACTAGACTGAGCGTCTGAGCAAGGGAAAAGGGGGAGGCTGATTTATGGAGGAGATCGTGGTCTTCTGAATTTATAGAATTAACTAAGTGGAAAGGAAGTGAGCACCAAGCCTTTTGAATGAGAATCAGGAAGCTAAGTCCTTCTGAAGACCTGTCGTGTGTCCAGGAGAATGGGCTACCGTGGTGGGAAATGCCAGTAAGGACGTAATGTGGTTCTCGCCCTCAGGAAGGTTGAAGACTTATTAGGTGGAGAGAGAAATGAAAACACGTACCACAAGTGAACAAAATAGGATGGAGCTGAGTGCTAAGTGGGAATAAGTAATAAGAGTCAAGGTAACATTTGATAAGTAGGCATGTGGCACATTTAGTAAGTGTGAGAAGGATTCCATGAATGACCGAGGAAGGAATGGTTGCCGGAGCAAGGTCCTGAGCGGTGTAGCTGGAATCACGGCTGAAGTCTGACTAGAAGCTGGGAGGTGGAAGACACTCAGAGCATGAAAAGACAAGCTAAGACAAACAGAAAGCAAGCCAGCGATGGCATTCATAAACATGGCTATGGCTCTGCGTCGTTTGAAATCTATTTTTACATATTTAGCTCTCATAAGGAAACTTGAGATAAGCTGGTTTGATCAGATGAGAAGACTCAGAATATTTAGCAGAAACACCTACTATTGCTCAGTGGTTAGGTATCAGAGCTGGAGCAAGAGCCCAGCTCCATGTGCTTTCCTTTCTAAGCCACGGATTTTGAAATCTTTTTGACTCTAACTTATACCAAGAAATAAATTTTACATATGAATTGGTACACACATGATATTGTTCTATAATATAGCACTCACTTTTACTGAGTGACGTGTTTCCTAATCTATCCCATTCTAGTCTATTTCTTTACCAGATAGTTTTGGTTGTATCATGGACCCAAAACTGAATGGCTTAAAACACCAACAGTGTAATTTGCTCATAATTTTGTTTAG
Source organism: Neotragus moschatus (assembly GCA_006410615.1). Classification (NCBI taxonomy): domain Eukaryota; kingdom Metazoa; phylum Chordata; class Mammalia; order Artiodactyla; family Bovidae; genus Neotragus; species Neotragus moschatus. The sequence goes on along the minus strand of SJYA01003642.1, from coordinate 59,944 downwards.
CATTTTTTTCCTAGACCAGTAGATCTCAACTGGGAGTGACTGTGCCTTTTGGGGGACACATGGTTGTGTCAAGATATTTTTGACTTTTATCACTGTGGTGGTGGATGCTGCTGGCATTTAGTGGGTGAAGGCCAGAAATGCTGCGAAACATCCTATACTGTGCAAAACAGCCCCGAAACAAAGAATTATCTGGCCTCATACATCAGTAATGCCGAGGTTGAAAAGCCCTCTCTGCACTGGGCAAAGCTCAGCTGATCTCAGCCGGGCCCGCTCATGCATCTGCGGTCAGCTGGTGGGTTGGCTAGGTGAGGGGAGAGGCTGCTTGGTTCTGGGTGGGCTTTGCTCACACATCAGGTTTGCAGTCTGGGGACCAGGCAACTGAAGCATGTATTTTGGTTCTTGCACAGGCTGATCCAGGTTCTTTCACACGGTGATTATCTCCGAGTTCCCAATGGCAGCAGGAGGGGGCAAGTTCCAAAGCTTAAACAATTTTAAAGCCATTGTTTATGTCATACTTGCTACTGTTCCACTGGCCAGTGAGACACATAGAGGCAGGGAAAATGGAGGGCCCTGACTGTAGCAATCTACCATCATTTCATTAAAAGGAGATTCTGTTCACAGCCTATAAATGTATTTCACGACCCACAAATGGATCAGTACTTGTAGACTGAAAGATGCTACTTTGTATCTTCGCAAGACCCTTTGCAAGCTATTCAATAGGATTTATCTCTTTTTTTCCCCCTTTTATTTCTGGAATATTGGACAATGTCATATATGTAGTAGAGGCTCAATACACATTTTATGAATGGACGTGAGACATTGGAGATGCCCATAAAGAAACTTGCCTGACTTAGGATGGATACTTGGTAAGAAAAGTTGGCTGGTTGAAGCTGAGCCAGAGCATGGCACTTTGAAAATGCCAAAGAAGGGAATATTTTTATTTTTACTTTTTTTTTTTTTTTTTTTGACTGTACCACCCAGCATGTGGGATCTTAGTTCCCTGCTGCTGCTGCTGCTGCTGCTGCTGCTGCTGCTAAGTCGCTTCAGTCATGTCCGATTCTGTGCGACCCCATAGATGGCCTCCTACCAGGCTCCTCTGTCCCTGGGATTCTCCAGGCAAGAACAATGGAATGGGTTGCCATTTCCTTCTCCAATGCATGAAAGTGAAGTTGCTCAGTCATGTCTGACTCTTAGCGACCTCATGGACTGCAGCCTACCATGCTCCTTCATCCATGGGATTTTCCACCCTACTGGAGTGGGGTGCCATTGCCTTCTCCGCTTATTTCCCTGACCAAGGATCAAACCTGTGGCCCCTGCAGTGGAAGTTCAGAGCCTTTAGCCTTGGACTGCCAGGGAAACATTTTTAAATCAGCTGTCTGGATGAACACTGAAGTAACAGACTCCTAGTCAGACCTACTCCTCTGGATCTGTAGGGTCTCTCACACCTACCTTTCTCCTCTCATTGTGTCATCCATCATTAACTAAGTTAAAATGTCTAGGCCTTCTGTACCTAATCAGAACACATGACAAAGAGAAGATTATACTTAATAGTCCTTACAGATAGCTGGGGGGTGGGTGGAACTTACGGGAATTCAAGAACTCGTGAACCTGTTAATTTTCTCAAAGGAAAGTTTTGCTCCTTTGGGAGAAAATAGGAAACCACGTGAGCCTGCGATCAAAGGATTTTTTTTGTTACAAGTCCAGAAAACCTGGTTTGCGGAATTAAGCAAGCTGTACTTTGTTTGCTATTGAGAATTCAAGAGATTCTTGGAAGGTAAGAGATAGGGAAATAAGTCTGCTTATATTCTAAGACCTGCTGTGTGTTGTTGGACAGGCCACTGTCCCTCTCTGGGCCTTGGTTTTCTCTTCTGTAGAGTGAGGTGATGAGACTGAATGAGCACAGAGATCCCTTCTAGCAGGCAGGTTCTGATAGCCTGTGTGTCTCCATGTTTCTGTGGCTGGAGGAAATCCTGACCCCGTCTCCCCTCTTTGCTCATTCTTTCAGACGCCATCCTGCCTTGCGAGGAGAGTGAGCTCTTGATGTCAATCACGGGGTAACAGAATGAGAGTCTTCCTGTCTGTCCCCTGTGGGGAAATTGCAAGCAGACAATTAATCCAGCTCTTTACATCAGACCCCCCTCCACACAGCATGTGATGGGGAAGGCCTCTCACTTCCCTTCTGGCTCCCACATGTCACCGAACCTGTTGCCACATGATTCAGGCCTCCATTGCCATTAAAGTTAACCATCCCCGGGAAAATGAATGTGCAGTTAGCAAAGTGATAAGTTGATGCTTAAACTTTAAGCAGATTGCTTCCAGCTAATCTCAGTTAAGTGGCAGGCAGAATCACAGGCACTCTCAGCTCTGCATAAGCCCCAGCACCCAAGAAAAGGAGTGGGTTCCCAAAGGGAAATCCTCGCTATGCTTCTCCTTCCAGAAGCTGAAATGGAGCGGGCATGCCATGGGGGCCAGGGAGAAGGAAAATGGGAGGTGATGTCCTGCTACCCTGAGGACCAGGTTAGTGGGCTAGCCTTAGGAGCACCGCTTCACCACTCTGCGAGTCCATTTCCCTATTCAGCAAAATGGGCGCAGTGATAACTCTGAGGATATAACTCTTGGTAAGAATTAGAGGGTATGTGAGTAAAGTGATTTATCCAGCCCTGGTACATCGGAGGCTCCCAATAACAAGAGGTGGGAGGTGGGCACTGGGAGCTCTCTGGGAAGTCCATTATCACTAGCCCTAGGAGGAGACCCTGCCCTCCCAACCTCCCTTCCGCCCAGCAGCTTCTGAAGATCGTTTTACATAGACATTAACACAAAAAGGAGGCAGAGACTTGCTTACACTTTGAGAGAAGAGGAGCGACGGCTAAATTTTGTACTTGTCCAAAGATACCTTTTAAATACAGGAATTCTCTTTTTGTGCCCCCAAAGAAAGAAAAGCTCCTCCCTCTTGTCCCCTTCAGATTCCCAGAATAGCACTTTTTTTCTCAATCTTTCATATGAGAGTACTAACAGCCATAAAGGTCTGGAGTGGGCATGGCAACCCACTCCAGTATTCTTGCTGGAGAATTCCATGGACAGAAGGGCCTGGTGGGCTACAGTCCTTGGGGTGGCAGAGTCGGGCACGGCTGAAGCGACTTAGCACTCACCAGTATGAGAGTACTAAGAGCCAGAAAGGAGAGACAAGGAAACATGAAGTAAGAGAAAAAGAGGAGAGGAAAGAAAAAAAAAAAAAGCCTTCAGATGAATGAGGGATAAAGTGAGCTCACAGCAACACAGTCGTCGCTTTCCTTTGTCTCAGCTTCAGTTGTATGAATCTCGACATTTCCGGTGAATGAGGAACTCCTAAAATTAGTTGAGCAGCTACTATGTTCCAGGAACTGTGTCAGGCCACTGAGGACCCAGTGGAGGGAAGGATGGGTACAGTGTCTGCCCTCAGAGGGCTCATAGGCTGGAGAGGAAGACACCACACAACAGTCACAAAGAAGTAACCCCAGATGCTTAGTCTAGGACATCAGGGAAGGCTTCCCAAGGACAGGGACAGGTGGGGGATGAAAGAATAAGCAGGGATTTTTTAGGTAAACAGAGGGGGGAACGGGGACAGATTTTTAGGTAGGAGGTGGAGCACGGGGAAAGGCTTAGAGAGGGAGGTTGAGGATGAGTTTGGAACAGAGAGAAGCTGAAGATGATAGGAGTGGAGAGAGTCAGGGAGATGAAGGCAGTGAGCAGTGTGTAGAGGGCGGCCTGCCTGCCTGACTCCACTGGGCAGGGTCTATATCACCATTTTGAGGATTTCCACTAAAGCACGGTAGAAAAACCCTGCTTTTTCTGAGTGCCATGAGTGGTATTAAGATATAGAACTTAATATAGCTTTTACCTGGTGATTTAATATAGATTTTAGTTGCCAACAATATAGCTTGTATTTGGTAACAAGATAGTTTTAGATTTTGTAAAGCGTTTTGGAAAGTATTATCTTCATTGATAGGGCAACCCACTCCAGTGTTCTTGCCTGGAGAATCCCAGGGACGGAGGAGCCTGATAGGCTGCCGTCTACGGGGTTGCACAGAGTCAGACACGAATGAAGCGACTTAGCAGCAGCAGCAGCATCTTCATTGAAGGAGGGAGCTCTGGGGGAGAGAGGTGGTTATATTAAGAGCACAGAGCTAGACAGGGGTGAAACAGCTGTGTGGCTCCTTCCACGCCCTTTTGTCTACAACTACCCAGAAGAAGGGATAAGTGTTAAGGTAGAGAACGTGACCTATATAGATGTCTGTAAAAGCTGCCAAGGCACCCCAGACTATGGCCCCAAACTCACTCACTGAATGTTTTACATTTTGGGGAAATGTGACGACAGTCAGCGTGGTCAGACCCCGGGCACACGGTCAGCTCCAGGCCGCTTAAGCTCCAGCATTCGACAGGGTTGCATTGCTTCTCATGACGTCACTTTTTTTTTTTTTTTTTTTTGCTTTTTTATTGCAGTGAAATGTACATAAAATTTACTCTCTTAACCATTTTTAAGTGTATGGTTCAGTGGAATTAAGTACAGTCATGTTTTTGTGCAAGTTCAGTTCAGTTCAGTTCAGCAGCCGACTCTTTGCGACCCCATGAATCGCAGCACGCCAGGCCTCCCTGTCCATCACCAATTCCCGGAGTCCACCCTAACTTATGTACGTTGAGTCAGTGATGCCATCCAGCCATCTCATCCTCTGTCGTCCCCTTCTCCTCCTGCCCCCAATACCTCCCAGCATCAGGGTCTTTTCCAATGCGTCAGCTCTTCGCATCGGGTGGCCAAAGTACTGGAGTTCCAGCTTTAGCATCAGTCCTTCCCATGAACACCCAGGACTGATCTCCTTTAGAATGGACTGGTTGGATCTCCTTGCAGTCCAAGTTTCTGTGCAAATGTGCCCACTATCCGTCTTGAGAACTTCGTCATCATCCTAGACTGAACTCTGTACCGTTAAATATCAGTTCCCTGTTCTCCGCTTCCTTCAGCTCCTGGCAGCCACCACTCTACTGTCTGTCTCTATGAACCTGACGACTGCTGGTGTCCCATGGGGCTTCCCCTGTGGCTCAGCTGGTAAGTGGAATCATGCAACAGTTGCTCTTTTGTGTTTGGTTTATTTCACTTGCAACGTCTTCAAGGTTCATCCTTGTTGCAGTGTGCACTGGTATTTCTTTCTGGGACAATAATATTCTCTCTCTGTCTCTCTATATATTATACACACACACACACATATGTATATACACTGCATTTTCTTGACTGATTTGTCAATGATACTTAGGCTGTTTCTACCTTCTGGCTGTTGTGAATAATGCTGTTTTGAACATTGGTGTATACATTTCTGTTCAAATCCCTGCTTTCAATTCTTTCAAGCAGACACCCCAAAGTAGAATCACTGGAACACGTGGCAGTAATTCTAGGTTTCGTTTTTTTTGAGCAACCACCACGTTGGTTTCCACAGCAGCTGCCCCATTTTACATTCCCATCAGCAAGGCGCCATCGTATCTTCGTGGAGTTGTGTTTATGGTAGCTGTTATGATAAAAGGTAAGTATTATGTTAAGATCGATGCAGATCAAGAGGCAAAAGTGGTGATATTTAATTTGATTCCAAGGTCTGAGAATTCTGCGCAGGTCTCTTTTGCAAGTGACTGCAGTTATCTAAGAATAAAGTGCAAATAATTTTTTCTTTCAATTAATGTGCATTATTTCAAATGGCTACTATGTTTTTAGGACATTAAATATCATTATGTATTTAACCTAACTTTAGTTAGGTATGTATTTAATCTAACTGCTTAATAAATGGAACAGTTAGCTATTTCCTCTGGCTTAGGGATGCCATGAAAGCAATTACTGAGACAATAAGAAGGCCATAAACTGAGTCTAGAAACCTCTGGCCTAGAGGGTGAGCATAAAGGAAAGAGGCCTAGGAAAGCTGGTGCTTCCCCCTCTCTTTTCTCTGTGGTTTACAAGGTGCTGCTTCCAGAATCATCCAAAACAAACAATTTCTTGTTTCTTTCCTGTTTCTTTCACTTTCCCCCAAATGACACAGAGTTGAGTGAAGCCAGCAAAGCACTGAGCTTCCTCAATTTTGCATCTGGTAATTTGGTTATATGAGTTAATAGTTATGATCAAATGTAGTTCATAATGCAGGCAAGTGCATCTTAAAAAATATATAATCGTCAGACTCCTTCTGAGTTGGTAGCACTAACTTTGAATCTCCTAATGGTACTGAAATAACTTGATCAGACATTACATTTGTCTCCCCCAGATCAGGCTCCGATTAAGCTGAGAAGAATATATTCTAGAAGTCACTTCCTTCTGATATTGTTCCGTATTCTCCCAGCAGAGATGTTGTTTATTTCACTTGGTCCCATGGCTTTTGCTTATACTTCTTTCAATTAAGACATTTTCCCAGCTGGGTTTTGTTTATTTGTCTATATTTATTTGTTTTTCCTCTAGAAAGTCAGTTCCTGAGGACAGCAACTTTAATTCACTTAACTCTGAGCCCTTATTTCCAGCAAGTATTCGTTTAGTTATACGAGGGGAAAACGGAGAAGGCAGTGGCACCCCACTCCAGCACTCTTGCCTGGAGAATCCCATGGATGGAGGAGCCTGGTGGGCTACAGTCCCTGGGGTGGCGAAGAGTCGGACACGACTGAGCGACTTCACTTTCACTTTTCACTTTCATGCATTGGAGAAGGAAGTGGCAACCCACTCCAGTGTTCTTGCCTGGAGCATCCCAGGGACGGGGGAGCCTGGTGGGCTGCCGTCTATGGGGTCGCACAGAGTCGGACACGACTGAAGCGACAGCATGAGGGAAAAACAGTAAAATAATAGTACTTTAGACCTAGGGATTCCACTTGTGTAATTTAAGAAAATCTGTTTCACTTGTGTAATTGTATCACAAGTATATAAGAGTAAATATGTAAAGACTTTATGGACAAAGGGGTTTTTAGTTGCATCATTTCCAATCCAAACAAATCGTACAGGNGGGAAAAACAGTAAAATAATAGTACTTTAGACCTAGGGATTCCACTTGTGTAATTTAAGAAAATCTGTTTCACTTGTGTAATTGTATCACAAGTATATAAGAGTAAATATGTAAAGACTTTATGGACAAAGGGGTTTTTAGTTGCATCATTTCCAATCCAAACAAATCGTACAGGACTTCAAGCATTCAATAATAAGAAAAAGTTCAATTACATGATCACATACCCATTTAATGATCAGGTGGCTATTAAAAATAATGCTTACAAATAGTTTATAATAAGAAGAAAATACTTATGATAGTATACAAGTTAAAGAAAAGTAGGATTCAATAGTGTGCATATGGTCTAATCTCAGTTTTGAAAAATAACACTAAAACTTGGCATTTAAAAGGAAAAAAAAAACTGGGAGAAAATAAATTAAGACTATTTGGCACTTACTGTCTCTGAGTAATTAATAGCTTTCTACTTAGTACTCTTGTTACATTTTGCATGGTTTGCCCAAGCATGAGCCTTAGTTTACGCCATGTCCCCTTCTGGGAATGCCTTTCCTTTTTCTTTGTATGTTGGAACTGATCTGCTCAGACCAACTTAAATACCAGCTCTTCCACAATGAAGTTCTCTACTTCTCTGACTTCCTATAGCTCTCATACAGTACAACTCTGAGCTAAAGGTGATGTTATGTTTTAAGATTTCCCTTTAACATCTTACAGTCCATAGAAATGGAAACCAGTCTGAATCGGAGGCAGATTGCCCACATTTGAATCTTACTCCCAAGCTTATTCCCTAAGTGACCTTGTACAAGTTATTTATTCTTTCAATGCCTCATTGTCTTTATCTGTAGAATATAGATAGATAGGTCTTATATCTAGATATAAACTTCTCTGAGGCATAGAGACCTTGTCTTCATAGCCAGTGATTTACTCTAAGGCTTAGCTGTATAGAAAGTGAAAACTTATTTTAGTTACATGCAGTTTACATAGGGAACCCCATGGTATCAGTAGCAGGCATATTCATGGGCACAAACTACTTTGCAATAAAGTGGATCAGTAGTAAGTAGATCAGTTGTACCAGGTGTGGCCTTATATTTTAAAGGCTATTGATGGACACGAGTTTGAACAAGCTCTGGGAGCTGGTGATAGACAAGGAAGCCTGGCGTGCTACAGTCCATGGGGTCACGAAGAGTGGGACATGACTGAGCGACTGAACTGAACTGACCTTTTTATTTAGCTCTTATATCTCATATAATTCCAGGAAGGTTCTCATTTGTTCATTTCCTGGGAAAACTTTCTATTGAATTCACAGCATGTGATATCACTGTTCTAGGTTCTGGGGATAGAAGTGATGCAAAATCGTTCTTGCTTTCAAGGCAAGGAAGTTAAAATTTAGTGTTCATGGTGATGGTCAGTAGAGAGAAGGTAACATACAGTTACACGCATGTAGGAGCTCTACTAGGAGCATGTGAAAGACACATTGGAGGCACACAGGCCAGAAGCTACAGCTTTTAAAGGGAAGCAAGAAATAGCAAAGCATTTATAGAGGAAGAGATGATTGCGCTGAGTCTCAGAGAATTTGAAAATGCCGCTCAAGGAAAAGAAATCAGCAAGTCCAAAGGCCTGAAGTTGATTTTTCCTCTGATCCTTGATTTTGGGAAGACACTGTTGTTTCTGGCCGAGTCAGCTGTTGAGATAGTTAACGGTAGTAATACTGACCCTCAAGAGCGAGGCTCAGAGATTTTGTATATTTGAGATAGAGTCTCATTGTGAACTTGGAGGTGATTCAAAACTATCTGGGACAAAAATTATAAGTCTAAAACGAAGTGAAACTGAGCTCGCAGAGGTGTGAATGTGTGCAGCCTGAAGCTGGAGAGGTGAACCTGAGTCCCGTGCTAAGAGACCTGATGCCATGGAGGTGAGCACGTGACCCAGCTGGAGGTCCTGAGGCTGAGGAGGTGAGCTTGGGTACCATACTAAGCTGGAGAGGTGACCTTGTGTGCCATGCTAAAGGAGCCTAAATCCATCCTCACAAAGAGAGCAAGCCCGGAAGGATTCTTAACAGTGAGTGACATTATTTAATTTTTTGAAGAATAAACTTAATGGGAGGGAAACTTATCAGGATCAATATGGGGGCCTGGGGAGACCTGAATAAAGACAAATGCAGCTCATTAACTGACGGGAGAAACAGCCAAATTCAACAGCATAGTAACGGAGTGAGAGTGGGTAGTTAAAATGAAGGGAATAGCTGGAACTGGGGATGACGATCACCAGACAGAAAAGCAGAATGTAAGCTCTGTTTTAGAAGGAAAAATAAAAGCATGAGTTTGAATGTAGTCTTGAGCTTAAGTTTCTGTGAGAAATCCAGGCTGGACAGATATATGTCCTAGAAAGCTGGACATTTGATATTTGAAACTCAGGAAAGAGATTTAAGACTAACTTCAGAGAGCGAATGATAAAAATAGAACATTAAAATAGAAGTAGAAAGAAAAAAGCATGCTGCTAATGAAAAAATGAGGCATTTAGCATTGAAGTAGAAAATAAAAATCATGAACTCAAAAAAAAAGTAGAGGAAGCAAAACACTTAATTGTTGATATTGAACATTGAATTCAATGTTCAACAGACTTCTGGAGCTTCCTAGAAGTCTGGACAAGATAGAAGCTTTGGTTCTGTCCACAGTTATGTTTTCACTTGCCAGAGTTTACCCATAAAGTGTTTTCTCAATATAATACATCAGAAAATTTGGGGAAATGGCAGAGTGCTAATGACGCTCCCTGAACGTAAAAGCCAGCATATACGATTTAAAGACTCGGCATTTACACTATTGGCACAGAAAACATTCCCATTAGAGGGAAAATATTTGACCCTGTTAGAAGTCATACAGAAATGTATCAACATGTTTAAATATTTGCACAGATCGGTATCTTAGGAAAAAGCAATTTCTTAAAAATGTCTTGTTAAATAGCACTTTGACTAACCCTTTTAATTCTTAGAAAACGGATTGGTTAAAATTAATTGAAGTTTTATATAAAACTCAGTGATAAGCTACTCAGGCCCAGACTACCATGGTTTCCTCTCTCTTTTCAAACACGCATTCCGTGCCAGATACTGGCCACCACAGTCGCATCTTACGTCTCGACCCCACAGAGCGGTCCTGCTGAGCAAACACCTGGCCCTCATCTCTGCCACGGCTCGGTCCGATATATTTGTTGACGAGATCCGTCTCAACTGTCGCTAATTCACACCACCCCATTTACCCCCCTCTGAAGGAGTACAAGTATCTCCCAAAGAAGACAGCTTGTCTTTGAGTTTCTTAGTTTTCCAAACACGATTTGCTTTGAGCTCAAGGGGGAAAATAAAAGCCTCAGGAATGTCAGCAGATCTTATTGTAATTTTATTAAACAGAGCCCAGCTTGAACATCATCTGTATTCTGAGTTCCAGCTCTTTGTCAGGCCCTTGTAAATGCTGATGCCGGGTTGGCAGGTTCTTTAGAGAAGGGGAGGTGTATTATTAGTTTCCTAAAGCTGCCATGTCAAAGTGTAGCAAACTGGGTGGCTTAAACAACAGAAGTGCCTTGTCTCACAGTTCTGGAGGCCAGAAGTCCCAGATTAGGTGTCAGTGGGGCTGGTTGCTCCTGAAGTTTGTGAGGGAGTCCCGTACCTCCTCCCTGGCTTCCGGTGGTTTGCTGGCGTTCTTTGGCTTGTGTTTCCGTCACCCTGATCTCTGTCTTCATCTTTCCGGGCACGTTACCATTTGCTTATCTCCCGATGCCTGCTTCTGTATTTAAATTTCCCCCTTTTTATGAGGATGACTGCCGTTTCAGATTAGGGCCCCTCCTCAGGACTCCGTTTTAACTTAATTACCTCTGCCAAGCCCTCTGTGTTGAAACGGTCACATGTAGAGTACCAGCAGTTGGACATTCAGCATTCCTTTGGGGGGGCACAGTTCCACCCAGAACGTGTGGTCTGTACTTCCTAAGAAAGCGAGGGATTCTCGAACTTTGAATCGTGTTAGACACACTCGAGGAGCAGCAAGTCCTCAGGCCCCTTTCTCTCTTTGCCAGGGCAGCCTGACCCCTTCCCTCTGCACAGCCCTGTCATTGATGCAACAGCCAAGGAGAAAGGGAACATTCCTTATATCTCTACAGGGAAACCTTTCCCAAAGCTCGCTCTGCAACGTCAGTCATGCGAGACACTCAGCAGTAAAAGATCCCAGGCAGTTTAGTTCTGGAAAGACCTTCCCAAACCTCACAATTAAAACAGGAGCCCTTTAACTTGATGGCTGTCTTTTGTGTGTTTTGTTTTGTGACTTGGGGCTCTTACTACCCTCCCATGGAATTAATGTTCGATAGAGAACATTGTGGGAAAGGCTGGTTTCATGTTTACTGTTTACAAAACGTACTCACAGTTATCTCATCTGATTCTCAGAATGGGTTCTGGAGGGCTCAGAGTGGTTATCACGGGTTTGTGGTGGAGAAACCGCAGTTTACAGAGGTCCATCCTTGGCCAGGATGAGGTGGAAAAGTGACCGTGACAGAGCTTGGGTCTACCCCTCTGGGTTACACGCCCAGCACTCTCCTCCTTCGGCACGGAGTTTCTCAAGACTGGAAGGCTGTTACATAATCTCTCTCCCCCTGTTTCTTTGCTACCATAATTGCATTCAGGACAATTCCTTAACCTTTTCTGAGAAGCAACAGCATCCTTTCTGGGTGAGGATGAGAAGGACAAAGCGGAGGGTAGGGAACAACTCCACACCCGGGATGCTCTGCCTCGGGCTGCCTGCCTCTTCCTCTCGCCCACTTTCCATGTTTATTTAGCAGTTGGTCTGCTCTTTTTCTCTTGTTTACCGCTGCCCTTTTGGGAGAGACTCTACATGCTTTATAAATACCCTGGCTTCAGACTCACTACACACTCTCTCCATTCCAGTATCACCCCCCCTCCGCCCCTCACCTTCAAGCGTCCCCGCTTTATTGGCTCCCGAAATGCTTGAGGCATTCAGAACACAACTGTCATCTGATGCTATCTGTTGCCGTCGATGTTTGTCTGAAGGGAGTCTGGGTTCCAGACTTGCGGGAATCAGCAAAACTCTCAGACCCTGTTGGGGCTGGTGAGTCCCTGTGCCATTGTCTTCAGACTCATGAACACAAAAACCCTCCATCAGCCCATCACTTCCCCCACTGCCCAGGGTGGGCTGTTGCTCAAAGGCAGGGCCAGGGACAGATGTTCCTTGTCTCAGGAGGAAAGCTGATTTAACTTAAAGAATATTTTTGGGTGTTTCTTTACTTAAGGTGAAAAAGGGAAGCTTCTCAAGCCTTTGGGGAGTGGAAAAGGAGTTTACGTAGCAGAAATTGTTGGAAGAGAGTCTATTCTACTGGACTGTGGGATTTCGCTATGAAGTTGGCCTTACATTCCTTCTGATGTAGAGCTCTTATCTGACTATGGTGTTGAAAGGCATGGTTGACCGTCTGACCTCCTTGGTAACAGTCTCCCAGCATCATCTGTGGACTGATGCTGCACTGATACGGACTCAGCCGTAGCCTTCCTGGGGAAGGACGGGGAGCTGGCATTGAGCCTGACTTCAGGCAGCGAGACGCCCAGCTGTCAGTCGCTCCTGTGAGAAGTGAAGCTACAGTCTTTAGTACCTTCAGAGGTCTGCGAATTCAGGCCCATGTGGAGCCCTGCTAGTCTAAAGCGTGTCCCAGGAAGTGAGGTCGGGAGGGCAGTGGGATGGGGGGCAGGGAGCAAGACCAAAGGTCAGGGTTGCCGCTTCCGGAGGCCCATCTAACGGAAGCCCTCCAGGCACTGCCTGGGACCACTGGGACAAGG